>CAUYQV010084570.1:0-11312 GCA_963574575.1 Galagoides demidoff | reverse complement strand
CATATACAATTTAAAATACTTTCATCAAGCTGGTTAACATAAATTTCATGTCATTTGCTTAGTCATTGTATCAAAACATTTATATTCTAGTTCTAGAAAAGTTCACTTGTACCCTTGTTAGACAGATATATAGGTGATCTTTCCAGTCACCCTCTCACCACCCAACCGCCTTCTCCTCTCCCCTTCCTCACCCCCTCCCCATATTCTTGGGCTAGAATTAAGTTGTATCTTTCGTTTGAGAGCTATAGATTAGTTTCATAAAAGGGCTGTGTACATTGGATACTTTTTCTTCCATTCCTGAGATACTTTTCCTATTTGTGTTGTGAAGACAATAATGCCTGTCCCACTAGGCTGCTGTGACATTTCCATCAGACCGCATGTATGAAAGGCCCACCGTGGCACTTGGCATGTTGAAGGTGCTCAATAATCAGCTCCACTCCTGTTCCCTGGGTCACCTACAGCCACAAAGAGCTGACTCACTCCTGATAGTGGAAAGCCAGGCCAGTTGCTCCAGCCCTAGCAGTCCAGGGTTGCACCACAAAGTTGACAGTTACACCTTTGGAATGACCTAGAGTAGTTTCCCACCTGCCACACAAGCCATGCTACATAAGGGTACCCAGAGTTGCAGACCACATTTTGAGATATCAATTGGCTTCATTCCAGGTGATCTCGTGTTGATGTCTAAGACAGAGCAGGACTGCTGTGTGACATTTGTGAACCAGGCTATCTTCTGACGGAGCTATGAAGCAGCCCTAAAACTGTCCTTTGACCCTATTCACTCTCATGGCATGTCCCGGGTACCTCATGACCACATTAAACAGAAGCTTCTTGTCCTCCCAGGGCTATAATCCCTACATTGCCACCCTCCAAGGCCCTCCTGCACAGGCACTGCTCCATGCCTCACCATGAAAACTCACCTGCCTGAAGTTCCACTTATAGAACTACAAATTGAACCATTTACAGGAGATCTATTCTAATCTTACATTGAATTAATAGAAAACATGAGGCCCTGAGGCCCAGGGGAGTAATGCCAGATGCTAGCAGAGACAGGTCTGGAGGCCAGAACGTCCAGATCCCAGACCAGGCTGGATCTGCTCCACAGTGCTGACTTAGGCTCAGCAGCTAGACTAAAACCATGGCATACAGTAGTTTAGTATCTGCCTTCTCTAAAAAAAAAAAAGTACCTGCTTTTAACAGGGACCTTCTATTGAATAGAATGAGTAATACTTAAATTTCAAAACAGAAGCCAGGGCCAGTGGGACAATATTTGGGATTAAATAAGAGACTTTTGGCTTCCCCAAATCATTACGCTTAGGTTACCACCTATACTCCCAGAAATGTTCTGCAGCTGTGACCTCTGTCCTTCTATCCATCTATTTATCCAGCAAACACGTGCTGAGTGTCCAATATGCACAAGGTGTAGTGCTGCAGAGACTGAAAAGATGACTCCTTCCCTGCGTTCCCATTCCCTGTACCAGGGGTTGCACTAAGCACTCTGTTTGCCTTCTTTGACTCATTTCTTACGTGAACCAGATATCATGTGCCCTATTTTACACATAGGAAAACAAGAGCTAATACCCGAAGACTTAAAGTTTAGTAAGTAGCAGGAGCTGGGAGTTGAACCCAACCCGCTCTTCTCCAAAACCTGTGCCTTCACCCTCTCCTGGTGCTCTCACTCCGGCAGGTGTGCAGCTGACCTTTGTTGGAGGACGATTATGAAACTTACAATAGAAAATGCATGGGAAGGGGTCAGCACAGTGCTTGGCAGATGGTAAATGCTTTCTCTTTTTAAGGCTGGACAAGAAAGACCATTTTATAAAACTATTGTTTAGTTTGGAACTCAGTGACTTTTTGGTTTGCAATATTCCAACAAATGCCAATATTAATATATAAATGGCAGAGAATGTGGGATGAATCAGTCAGTTTGCTAAAACCATCTGCAATTTTCCATGGATGGAAAAAAGATCTAGAGAGATTTTCTGATTCCTACAGTCTAACCAAGCTAGATTTGGTGTGCTAACACCCCTGCCATCCAATACTCTTTCATCTCTCTATTTATTTATCTGGAGACAAAGCCACATTCATTCTTCATTTAAGAAGTACACAGTGAGTGGGTGGTGTTTAATAAAACCATGATGACTGCCTGGCTAAAAAGCATCAGAATGGAATGTTGAGCAACCATTATTTTGATTGGAACAATGGGCTTGTTAACCTGAGTGTAATTAAAACTGGAGGCCTTCCCTGGGATTGCATTACTTCTGCTCAGTGACTACACAAACGCCCTGATGTCAGGTCACCTAATACAACTTCAGAGGCATAAAGCCTCTGGAGCAGCACTCTGGAGAAGGTAGAATTTCTGTGATGATGGAAACGCTCTTTCTGTACTTACTCTACCCTGTATAAAAGCCACTAGCCACCTGTGGTATGGATCATTTCAAATGGGGGTGGGGGCCTGAGGAACTGGATTTTTAACTTTATTTCATTTTAATTCATGTGAAAAGCCACAAGTAGCTAGTGGCTACCACATCATACAGCACAATTCTAGAAGAATCGATGACAGAAAAGTTGATTTATGAAGGATGGAGTGAATGTTCAGTAACTTGACACTGTAGTTTCTTGATGATCCCTTAACTCCCCTGAAGCAATATCACCAAAAGGGCCTGGGCCAGGTTAGAAGGAGATAGTTTTCCTGTGACATTCTTCCTCTCTCTCAACCTGGACCCTCTTCAGGTAGGACCCAGATCATCATCAAGAACAAGATAATGAAACAAAGTAAAGACACTGTGAAACCTCAAAGCCATCCTCTTACAGAGGAGGAACCTGAAATTCAAAGATGGAGTCACCCACCCAGGTCATAGAGTGATACAAGGAGACTGACACACAATCTACCTTCTTTCAACTAAACTTGGCTGATACCTGTTAGCTGTCCTCCGCAACACACTGTGAGCAAGCAAGTTTTCAGGGGCCTGGGAAACAGTGAGAATGTATAAGGAATGCCAAGAATAAGATGATGGTGTCCAGCATCCCTATAAGCAAAGACTTGGGGCAGCTGCCCCTGTGGCCAATGGCAGCCAGTCAAGACTGTGCCTCCTGATTGTCCAGATTTCCAAGAGGAGCAAGGAATAGAGTCTGACCTAACCTATTTTTCCTTACCCTCTTAACTATCCCACTTTCCCAACTACCAGGAATACTTGCACAACAAAAGAAGACTCAGAGGACTGAATCTATAACTGGTGGGAATTTTTTGCCCTACAAATGATACTGAGGCCGACGGCTCTGCCCAGGGCCCCTCAAACCATTCCCTATAGTAGTCACCACTCTATTCAGGCCAAACCTAGCCAGGAGTCTCATTACCCCCACAAAGAAAAATGAACAAAAGACAGCAAATGGCCCATTGTTTCAGAGACACTCAAATGCTCATAGTATTGCTTACTAATTATAACACAGTGGCCTATATCCATCTGGAAAGGAACAGTTGCTGAGCATGAGGCAGATACTTTGCTAAGGATTTTATAGACGTTACTGTGATATTTTATCTTGAAAACACCCTTGCTAAATACTGCTTATTATTCCCAATTTATAGGTCATAGACTATTGCAGCTGGGAATCTTGCCCAAGAACACAAAGGAGAAAAGTAATGGGCCAGGGATTCAAAAGCAGGTTGGGCTCCAAAGCCCAAGCCCTTCCACCTCCCTTGTCACTGCACCAACTATGCCCACTGAGGCTCCTTATGCTTCCCAACAGATGGGCTCTGGGTGGCTCTCCAAGCAAGAGACCATCTTGTACTTTTCTTTCTTCCCTAAATTACAGTTTCATCCTTAACCAATGACAAAAGTTCCATTCCCATCATTAAAAAAATAATAAAGACATTCCTTGCTAAATCCAAATAACAACAAAAATTCATATCTGCAGTGACAAAATAATTGGGAAGCATCTCCGACCCAAATTATTTACTCCATTCCTGATGCCTGTCACCAATGGGTCAGTAGTACCTGCCCTATACATCTTCTGCTTAAAACTTGCTGTGTCTAAATATGTAAAGTAGAGGACTCTTATATGATTAGTTCTTAAAACTAAAAAGAAAATGAGGAACCAGAGACAATACATCTGCTATCCCAAAGTGTTTCAATTGTTTCCTCTACCTCAAGTAAAGAAACAACTCTCAGTGCACTATTTATAACAGTCATAACTCTCTTCTGCTTGAGATGCCACTTCTATAGTGATTAATGGGAAGAGTCCAGGGTTTCTATTACCGTCTACCCTGATGGCAAATTGATATATAGTCCTCAGAAAATTCCATTTGGGCCAATGATTTTCCTGTAAATGTGCCCCAAAACGGCTGCCATATACCTCAATTCTACAAAAAATTTACGATTTTACTTTTAATATTTGATTATCGTGTAGGAGCTTAATGTAAGACTCTCAAAACAGCACCATTATCATTGCCATTTCTTTACTCCTGGCTGCTCAGTACTCTCAGCTTTACATGAGCAAACTTTTTTTTCTCTTCTTTTTTAGAGACTGGGTCTCTGTTGCCCAGGCCAGAGTGTAAAGTGATACCATCATAGCTCACCACAACCTCAAACTCTTTGGCTCAAATCATCCTCCTGCCTCAGCCTCCTGGGAAGCTGGGGCTATAACTGCACACTGCCATGCCCAGCTAGTTTTTCCCCTACTTTTTGTAGAGACAGGATCTCCCTATGTTACTCAGACTGGTCTCTAACTCTCCACCTCAAGAAATCCTCCTGCCTCAGTGCTGCGATTACAGGCATGAGTGCCTGGTCTAGCAAAATTTTTGATGAAGACTGATTTCATTTTTTTTCTACCAGTTGCATTAATAAAGTATTATTTTACCATGTGGTACAATAATGCTCATTCCTTCAATTTCTTATAAATTTGAAAGATCAAATGACAGCAAAAATGAATGTAAAGTTTCAATGTGTTTCCCAGTAGCTTGTTGAAAAAGTACCATAAGCTCAGCATCACTAGCTCTCCAGCTCTAAGAATCAAAAGCAGTGGGCTCGATGAAATGTTCACTGGAATTGGAAATAAGGTGGATATAAAGAATTAAAAAGGCTAGGAGAAGAGATGTGACAGAAAGAGAGGACCCAGCAGTGTGGGCTGGAGGAGGAAAGGAGAGAATACGTGTTTGGAAAAGCTCTGATGAGGACCTGCTTGGAGACAAGGGGGTCATGTAGTATCTGAAATAACCTCTCCCTATTGTAGCATGACCACTGAGGATTTCAAATGTTGGTGTGCAGCTCTCAGCTCCTGAGCACATTAGAGCTGAGGAAGGACCTTTTCTCTCAGAACATCATCAAAGAGCTCTAACTTGTCCATAAAACCATCAACGGCCAGAGCACATAAATGTAACCTGGATCCAAAGGAGATTCACAAGCCTATCTCCTTTTCCAGAGTACAATACCCCGACTCTCCTCTCCATTTACTTTTTTTTATCTTTGCATTAGCTTAAAATATGTCTCCAAAACCCTTAGATACCCCTTCTATCAAGAAGCAGGGTCTATGTCACCTCCCCTCAAATCTGGGTGGGCTTTGTTACTGCTGCAAATAAGAAAGGACAGTGGAAGTCAGGTTATGTGATTTCCAAGGTCAGCCATGAAAGGCAATGTAGCCTCTGTATTCTTTGCTGGACACATATGTTTGGAACCTAGTGCTCCCTGTACAGTGTCTGACAACCCTACACCCACCAGGCTGTAAGGAAAATAAGCCACATGTGAGGTCACACAGAGCCATCTTGCTCACCCAATGACATGTGAGTGGAGGAGTCTTCAGATCACCACAAGTGCCCTTCAAGTCTTCACAGCTAGAGCAGAGACAACCCATCCCCACTGCACCCTCCCCGTGGGTGAGGGTCACCACAAGCCTCCTCTGTGACTATGTTCTCAGCTGCTAAATTCTGATGTAATTTGTTACAGCAGACAGCAGCAATCTCTGGAACTCTCTCTTGGTCCATTCCCATCTCTGATTTTTCTCTGTGAAGGATCCTTCCTGAAATGAGTAGTTTCTACTTGATGTGCAGCCGCAAAACTCTTTGTTCAAATGAAAATTTCCACATAAGGCATGGATGATAGCAGCTCTGAGGCTCCCTACCTCACAACTTGACAATCACTCTTCTCCCAGAAAATAAATATGTGGCCCTCCTTATACCAATCAAACAATTCCTGGAACTCCGCCTCCCCTGGACAGTCTCCCTAGTTTAATTATAGAGAGGTTGATGGCCTGGAATTTTCTCCCATCTACCTCACATTTCAACCACTAATAACCACCAACACATATATATTGAGGAACTAAATATGCTAAAAGATGTGAAAGAAATATAAGCTATAAGTTCTCCGTTTCATATGGAACCAGAAAAAACTCCATACAGCCAAGGCAATTTTGAGTAATAAAAACAAAGCCAGTAAGAAAAACAAACAAAAAATAAAAATAAAAACACAAAGCTGGAGGCATCATCCTACCACCCTTTAAGGTATATTACAAGTCCACAATGATCAAGACAGCATGTATTGGCAAAAACATAGAGACATAGACATTTGGAACCAAATAGAAAACCAGGAGATGAAACCAGATTTTTATAACCATTTGATCTTCAATAAACCAAACAAAAGCATACAGTGGGGAAAAGAATTCCTATTCAATTAATAGGTCTGGGAAAACTGGATAACCACATGTCAAAGACTGAAACTGGATGTGTACCTTTTGCCACTTATGAAAATTGATTCAAATGAACAAAAGACTTAAACCTAAGGCAAGAGATGATAAAAATCTTAGAAGAAAGTGTGGGAAAAACTCTTGAGGATATCGGCCTAGGGAAAGATTTTATGAAGAAGACTTCCATGGCAATTGTAACAACAAAGATAAACAAATGGAACTTAAACTGAAAAGCTGCACAACCAAAGCAAATACACAGCCATCACAATGGGAAAAGATATTTCTATGTTAAGAATCTAACAAAGCTTTAATAACTAGTGTCTATAGAACTCAAATTAATCAACAAGAAAAAGAGCAAACAATCCCATCCATCACTGGGCAAAAGACATGAACAGAACCTGCTCTGAGGAAGACAGACGAATGATTAACAAACATACAAAAAATGGTGATCATCCCTAATCAGAGAAATGCAAATCAAAACCCCCTGAGATATTACCTAACCCCAGGGAGAATAGCTACATCACAAAGTCCCAAAGTTGCTGATGCTGGTGCAGATTTGGCGAGAGGGGATCACTTTTACACTATTGGTGAGACTACAAACTAATGCAACCTCTTTGGGAAGAAGTATGGAAAATCTTCAAAGGACTCAACTTAGATCTCTCATTTGTAATCCCACTACTAGGCATCTACCCAGAAGAAAAAAAAAAAAAACATTTTATCATAAGGACATTTGCACTAGATTGTTTATCACAGCTCAATTTATAATCGCCAAGATGTGGAAACAACCTAAATACCCATCAACTCAGGAATGGATTAACAAACTGTCGTATGTCTATAGCATGTAATACTATTCTACCATTAAAAAGATGGTGAATTTACATCTTTTGTATTAACATGGATGGAAATGAAACACATTCTTCTCAGTAAAGTATCACAAGAAGGGAAAAACAAATATTCCACATACTCAATACTAAAATGAAACCAGTAGACAATCTAATTCATGCCCCCCTAGGAGAAAAACTCATTTCAATTCAAATTAGGGTAGGTGGACTGAGGGACTGGAGAGGGGTTTGGGGTACTCCCACTGAATAGACACAATGTAGGGATGTATGGCATACATTTTGGGTGTCAGACACGACTATAAAAGGACTCTTCCTAAAACAAATTCAGATATTGTACCCTGGTTATTTATACCCTCACATTAATTTGAAATTTAGGGAAAAAAGGAAATATAAACAATGATGTTTGCCTTCAAAGGACATTTTGGGGAAGCAAGGACAGCCCATCCCACTGCCACCATCATTATAGAACAAAATAATAGAAAGAGATCCATTCTCATCAGTACTTTGTACATAATAAAACCAGAAAATCCTATTTCTGTGCTTATACAAGGTATGTATGGTCCATGTGCATCCATCTCACCAGTGTTAATTAATAATAATGACCCTTTATATCTGAAATACAACAGCATTCAATCACTTTTCATGTATTCGCTAACTAGCTATTGAGATCATTTAGGGCCAGACCCTCAGCTGGCTCAGAGGTATGGCTGTGAAATGAGACAGACATACCTCCTAGCCTCTGAGAGCTCACATTCCAGTGGTCTTGGACTAGCAGATAATAAACATGTAAACATTTTAAAAGGGGCACATGCAGAATAGAAAATAAAGAGGTGAATGCAATGTGGAGAGTCACTGCAAGTGGGGATGGCTACTTTGGTTAGGAGGACCAGAAAAGATCCAGGAAACTAAGGGAGGTAGCAGCGTTGAAGGTAGGTCCTGAAGATAAGGACCTACATTAAAGTGATGCAACCACACTTACACGAGCCCCAGGCAGGATAAATCACTTCATAATGCAGAAACAGAAAGGCCTACGTGACCAGAGAGATGAGACAGGAGGAGGGCAGGAGAGTTGTGGCAATGCAGAGACACAGTGTCCTGATACTGCATGCACAGGGGTCTGAAACTGTGCGATGTCACTGGTCTTCTCTCCAAATCCAGAAACTATCAAGAGGTAAAGGCAATCTAAATGGCAACTGTACTGTGCTAATAGCTACTTAATCAGTGGCATCACAATAGTGAAGCTGATATTGATTATCTGCTTACTCTGAATTAATACTTTGGAAAATATCGCTGTAACTTTTCCTTACTTCTCAAATACAAAACATTCATAGAACAGAAAGGACTTAGGATTCAGCATCTGGCATCCAAAATAGGTCTCATGCAAGTCTTACTAATATGTTGTCCTGAGGAAGAAGGTTTAAATGCCTTTATCACTTTTTGCATATCAAAAGGACTTAGCTCAAAGTCCTTCCACAGTGAAGTGAATATGCAGTCCAGAAGAATGTCGGGAACTGTCTTCTCTTCCTTGTCCCAGGATCATGAGAAGGAAAAGCAAATCAGGGGTGGGGAGCAAAGCAGTCAGATGTCTGAGCCTTAAGGAGTCTTATGTGGGTAGAAACTCCTGGTAAGGGATCTAGAAAGAGATGACCTCTCAGGTTATTCTGCACCAAAGGACACTTGGAGGCAGTTAGGCAGAGGGAATGTTCGAAGTTTAGCTTGTCTGAGCTGCTCTTGGTGCCCTACAGCACCCATTGTAGTATGGTAGGGTCTCAGAGGGTGTAAGGAGGCAAGTTAGGAAGTGGCTAAGCTGAGAGCTGGAACAGAAGCTGGTATAGGATGAGATGGCACCTAGCAAGGTGGGGTGCACAGAGTCCATCTCCGACAACCAGCAGGACCAGTGGACATGCCTCAGGGTCTAGGCTTTTCTCTCCCACCAAGGGGCTGCCCAAGCCTGTCCCCTCTCCCATATACCTAGACATCAACTTGTAAAGAAACCTGGAAAATTCTGGAAACCTGAGAGTTCTGAAAGTCTGGGTACATTTCCCTAGAGTCAGAACACCATTTAAAAATCAATACATCAGACAAAGATTTAAAGCAACTTAGAAACTTAATGAATTTTTCCTTCTAATCAGCAAAAGTTCCTTCAGGAGGAAGATCACATTAGTTCAAATCAAAACCAAGAAGCTACATGTCCTCCACTCATCTGGATGAGATGTGAGCAAGATTTGTGAGTCATCACAAGTCCTTACAAATATCATCTCACTTAATCCTCACAACCACACAAAGCTGACAGTAGGACTCCCTTCCACATTTTACAACGAGGAGAGAGTCTCAGGTTAAATAAGCTGCTCACATGGCTCCCAGGGGACGGAGCTATCAAAGGTTTGCTTGTTTGACCTCTGCAGGTGTCACCTCTGTGCCCTTGGCACATACTCTCTGGCAACACAATGGCAATGCAAGTTTATAACAAGGCGTTTGTCACGGGAAAGGCACTGCTCTCTTAACTGCTTTGTAGATAGGAACTCATTTAACCTACTCGACATTCATTTGATGTGAGTATTATTATTGCCATTTTACATTTGAGAACACTGAACATGAAAAGCTGAATAATTTGCCTCAGGTCAATTTTGCAGCTAATAAATGTAAGAACTAACATTTGAACCCAGGCCAGTTGGCCTCAGAGAATGAGACATAAGCTATTAACTTCTGTTCTGGACCAAAAGGGGGGACAGACAACACTGGAAATTCTGTTTCAAGTCACAATGATTCCAGGTTGTAATAAGACTTCAATGGTATAAACTCCATGGCTTAGAAAAAGGAATATAATTTCCAGAAGCTTTCATTGTCCATTAACTGTGAAAATCTATACAAAAATAGTTACAACTGGTAGCTACACCCTAAATAGGTTATGATGTTTAAAGGAAAAATGCACTAAACAGCTAGGCTGAGTAGAGGGCACAGTTATTTACAGACCAGAACTATCCCAGCCATTCACATACATAATGTAATTACCAGAGCTGTATGAAATGACTAGAAAAAATACAGATACATCACAAGAAAAGGAGAAGTGTTATATAAGTGTTGGCTAATATCATTATCATCGTAGTCATCTTAGTACAACTATTATATGTATAAAACCAAGGCATCACAATCTAGGAAAGTTATCCTTATGTAAAAGGGATTGCTTTCAATGGATGCATTTATTTCATACTAAAAGGAATAATTTCGAATTTTAACATTATTTCTGAATATTTAAGTCTAAACCATTTAGTAAAATGTAAAATGATTATGTTAAAAATCAGCTCTCAAATAAGGAATTAAACACCAGGTCTAAATGATGGGAAATATATAATCCTAAATATCCTTTTCTCCCCCTGCAGTAACTTGAAGCTATGATCCAATGGTGTTACTAAACATTTTCTACCTTTTCTATATAGAAATCTCAACTGAGATAAGCAATTTGTTCAACTGTTGATGACCTAAGCAGCCAAGTAAGAGGTTACTAGATGAGTGTATGCCCACCATATTCACTGTCTTTCCAAAGATTCGGTCATGTTTAAAGGAATTAATATTTTAACTCACTGACTTAATAAAACGGTGACATTCTTTTTTTTATTAATTGATAGCTGTATACATTAATGCAAACATGGGGTACATTGTACTGTTTTCATATACAATTTGAAATACTTTCATCAAGCTGGTTAACATAGATTTCATGTCATTTGTTTAGTCATTGTATCGAAACATTTATATTCTAGTTCTAGAAAAGTTCACTTGTACCCTTGTTAGACAGATATA
>CAUYQV010084566.1:0-43317 GCA_963574575.1 Galagoides demidoff | reverse complement strand
GCTGGGACCACAGGCGCCCGCCACAACGCCCGGCCATTTTTTGGTTGCAGCCATCATTGTTGTTTGGCGGGCCCGGGCTGGGGATTCGAACCCGCCACCTTAGGTGTACGTGGCTGGTGCCTTAGTCGATTGAGCCACAGGCGCTGAGCCATGAAGCACTTTCTTAATGAATAAGCCTTTGTGGATCAATATAATATGAAGGGACTAGTCTAGGACTATAAACATCTTTTGAATTAGTCTCTCTCACTGTGCTCCTTCAAGAGAGGGACCCACTTTCTCTGGAAGTGCTCTAAATTTTCTCTTTGTTCTTCCTACATAAAATTTCTCTGTTACCCTGACAAAAAAATCTCATTCTTTAATAATGATAATGACAATGTCGACTATACCAAATGATCTAATTCATTTTCTAATCAGACATTAGGCATTTAGTTATTGACGTTGAATAAATAGTAACAAAGTGCTGATTAAATGCTCTTTTTTTTTTTATTTTCCACTCTTAGTAAACCTTAGTTATGTATTATCCTGAATAGTTTTCACTAGGCAGTAATGGTTGTGTGGTCCTAAGTTCGTGAATGTCTATAATAATGGAATTCAAAATTATTTGATAAGAGAAACTATAAGATAATAAAAGAGAAAAAGGTGCCTTTCAGAAATAGATTAAACTCTCTAAGTGTAAAACAATGTAACTTGGAGAATCCAGACACACCCAGGATTTGTTACACATGTATGTGTTAGCGTGGGCATTTCTGTTCCTTTTTCTTTTTTTACATTTTTGTGATGCCTGTTTTTTACTGCGCAGAGCAGTTAGTAAAGTAAGGAAATAATGTTAAAAGAGAATATATAGAGACTATACAGGGAGGTGCCTGTGGCTCAGTGGATGGGGTGCCAGCCCCATATACCAAGGCTAATGATTCAAACCTGCCCCGGCCAAACTGCAACAATATAGCCGGGCGCTGTGGTTGGCACCTATAGTCCCAGCTACTTGGGAGGCTGAGGTAAGAGTATTGCCTAAGCCCAGGAGTTGGAGGTTGCTTTTAGCCGTGACACCATGGCACTCTACTGAGGGTGATAGAGTGAGACGGAGCAGCCTACTTCTGAAAATCCACCACTACCATCTATATATTCTTTTTTTTTTTTTAAAGATGGTAGTGGTGGATTTTCAGAAGTAGGTTGCTGTTTTCTGCAGAAAGATATATTTTCCCTAATATGTGCAAACATCAGGGATTTATGTGGCTTGATATATACAATTACAATATATTTATAGTAAAAAATTAGTGGGTGTAAATCTACTCATTAGGGATAATCAAAGATCTGACCAAAAAAGTTTGTGTTCAGTTCCTGTTTGTCTGGTGCTAAATTAGCTTTCCATTAATGAAGCGCATAGCCCACTAAAATAAATCACATCACGTCAAAAGCATTTAAAATATAATGAATACTGTTTGAAATTAGACACTACATTAACCAATATTATTTTTACCTATTCAAGTGCAATAAAAGCTTTTCTTCGAGGACTTTAAAATTTATGTGTTGCTTTATGAATTGGTTATATCTAGTTCATAATATGCAAAAATTGCAATGCATTTCACCTAGGATTTGGCTATTTGATATTAGTGTTCTGAAAACTTCATCCTTCTGGAATCTAGAATGGGGTTAATAAGCTATCCAGTCTTTTAAAATATTTATTGAGAAACTTTTACATGCCAGGCTATGAACTGTAATATTATCATGTTGTATACACTAGTAATAAAGCAACAAACAAAATATATTTATTGTTCTTAAGGAACATACAGTTTAATGGACAGAGATGAGAGACAATTAAACAAGCAAATACTACAGTTTCAGGCCTGCCTCGACAGGAGATGTGCAGTGTGGTGTGATGGTGCTTAGGGAGAAATGAACTAAACTTTGTAAACTCAGGGGGGATTCCAAAAATTGATATCTAAAGAACATTTTACATGGGAGAATCCAATCTATATATTTATAGTTAAAAACAGTTGGGGTTGGATGCCTAAAGCACGTCCCATTCCCTTTCTGCAAAGAGACCGTGGACAAGCAAAGTATGTTCACTGATCATAGAATAATCAGTGCAATGGAGGCAGATAAGTGTATTAAACGGAAGCAAACAGAGTCAGGTACACCCAATTTTCATTGGCCACCTCCTTGTAAATAGTACCAGCAGTCTATAGACCTATTGACTACAACCCTGACACCCATCTCGACATGAAGGACACCAGTAGAAGACTTAAAGCCAGCTGGATAAAAGGAATTTTTCCAGATAAAGCCTGCATGGAAACTGCCAATATTTACCTTTGAAGTTTTCACCTTTCTATACTTTTAAGGCAGAACAACTCCTGACTCTGACATGTCAAAGGGTTCTAGAGGTAGTCAAGATGTTATTTTATAAACTTTACTAAGTACTTATTTTGTGACAGAATGAATATGGAATTGGGAGTTCCAATTCAGACCATGCAATTTAAATTCTGCCATAGAATTCAGTCAAATCCTTAGTCCTTCTGTCCTTCAGTACATTGCAAAGTAAAGGTACAGACTAGAAAGTTTGTTTTTACCAAGTTGGCTTTAATTATTCATATCTATGACTTGCACAAATGGTTTGTGAAAATCAAGAATTGCTTCTGCAATCTCCAAATCTCCTATGAAATCCTAGCTATAAGACTGGATTCAGTTTGAGATTGCTAACTCAAAGGCACATAGTTACGCCATAAACAAAATGAATGAAATTGTGTGTATTAAATACAAAATGTTGTAAGAATTGAACACATTGAAAAAAGTGATGACTGAATAAAGGAGATTCACACTTAAAGCAAGGACAGCCTTACTGTCTACCTCGAATGTAGTTTAATTATTTTTAACAAATATATAGTTTTATGAAGGCCATAATTTTTATGATTTTATAAAACTGAAAACCATAAGTAATTATACATTGCAGCAAATCTGTGCATTGTAACCTCCTACTTCCAAATGTTAAAGTTGATGTAGCCCTGGAGTTGACCACAAAGAACTTACCCATATAGAATGTTAAATGTTTATTTTCCTTTCCTGAACACAGACAACTTTAAAAGTTCTTAATTTGCTTTGTAAAAGCTGCTAGTGATAGCGCCTACATGCCAGGCTGCAGTGATAGTGATAAATGGTGTTGATGCCTTGGGGTGATACCTAACTAAATTAGCTGGTAAAGCTACACTGTGTTCCTTCTCAATTTTTAATACTGTGTAGTAGTGACGGCTGTTCAGCCACCATTCAATTGGCTTTGCTTACTTTGTGATCTAATTGCTTCGAAGATAGTAATAAAAATTTAGAAATGTATAAAAAAAGAGAGAAATGTACTTTTACTATAGACACGAAGAATGAGGTATGCTAACAAGAGTCTGGGGAGCCTTAGGAATGTTAAAGTAATTCAGTTTTAAGGCATCTTCTTTTTTAAATTTTATTGTAATTGCTAAGAGAAACAACTTTTTGTCTAGAGAATATAGAAACTCATTCTCATCATAGAGTATTATGAAACTATAAAGCTTGTAAAGGGAGATAGGTAAAAATATACAGAAACATACTGGTAATGATTTCATGAGTTTATCTTTCAGACTCTCTCGTCCCCTTCATAACTTGATTTCTGATTCTTTCAGAATCATTTATGATTCTGCCAGGTTAGTAATTAAATTGACTTTCTCATTCCCATTATTATGGTGTGACATGTGCCTTTGCAATTTTTTTTGAAGTAGCAATAAGAAAAATATATTATCCTTTTGGATCTGCATTTATTTAATGTATCACACAAACACACAGAAAAGGAGGGAAAGGAACTGGAAGAAATTTTTAAAACACCATGAGAAAGAAATCACAATGTGTAACTGTCAGGTCGTGCAAATTATAAGCTCTATGCTCTTTTGTTAAAAAGTTGTTAAACTAAAGAGAACTCATGCCAATAAAGAAAGTATCATTATTTGTAATGATAGAAGATTACAAATGTTAGAAGAAAGAGAACAAGAGAACGCTGAAGACCCACTGACACTAGACAATGTTTCAGATCTATGTGCTCTTGTGTGAAATCTTTCTAAAACGTAAAGGTCCGTTACTAGGTGGTCTCTATCTTCTTAAATCTGAATCCATGTTACTGCGTATTGGTCTGTGCAAAAGGATTTGGTGTTTGTTTGCTTTTTTGTTCGCTTGCTTTGACACCTGGAAGGGCAGATTTGCTCGCGCAGATAAGAGAACTACAGAGTTCACGTTTGTTTAATTAATTTTCAATGTACTGAAGTTACAAACTATAAAGCTTAGATGTACAAAACTTATTCTATGCTATTAGGACTAGCAAATTTAGCAACCGTTTTTTAGGTAGTAGCCATTACTAGATGCTCAAGGACACTATAAAATTTGCATGCTTTCAAATACTTTTAACAATCTTAAATATGTATCTTAAATATTTAATTTCTTTTAATATACAAAGGGTGTGTATAAAATGTGACTTGAGTATTACCAATTTAATACAGTTTTTTCCTTTCTTAAAATGTGTATTTTCGGCACCCTCTGTATTTCAGTTCTTGTCTTCACAAGTACTTAATCCGGTAAGTTAAATGTGTAGATACTATGAAACTTAAGGGTCTCTTAACCATGTCAGTATAGGATGTAAAATTATTAAGTTTCTATAAAAAGATCAAATTTATCATATTACTCTTAAGACAGCCTTTCTCAACCTGTGGGTCATGACCCCTTTGGGGTCACCTAAATACAACCTGCATATCAGACATTACTATTCATACCAGTAGCAAAATTGCAGTTATAAAGTTGCACAAAAAATAATTTTATGGGGCAGCGCTCAAAAGGCTAGGGCACTGGCCCCATATGCCAGAGGTAGCAGGTTCAAACCCAGCCCTGGCCAAAAAAACCCTGCAAATAATAATTTTATGGTTGGGAGTCACCACAACATGACGAACTGTATTAAAGGGTCGTGGGATTAGGAAGGTTGAGAACCACTGCTCTAAGATGTTGACTGTTAGTTTTCCTTCCTACTTCTCTGAGTATTGGTATGATGTACCATGTTTTAAATAGTCACAACAGAGTATATTCTGTTAAATTTTAAAATTAAAATTATTGAAATCATAAGAGTTTCTTTATCCAATAATATTACCAAGGAGTGATCACTCTCTTAAATGTATCTGTTCTTGGTTCTATAACTTCCTGGGCTGCAAGGACAAGCTGTTAACAAACTAAGGTACTAATCACATCTTTCTAAATAATTTGAGATTAGTCAATATGGATCAAGGTATCTAAAACTCTATGCCACTACCTGGATCCTTGCTATTTTGATATTTTATTCAATATCAATGATTTCATAACCCAAAGGAGATGGTTCTGCAGCTCTAAGTCTTACATTAAGTCATATTTTACCCAATTCTTCATTAACTGAGTGAAATCTCCAATAATAGCTAAGTTTTCTTTAATACTTAATATGATTTTGAATTTATTTATAGTATTGAATTTTTGTGTATAATTCTATGGTCCTACAACTTTTGAAAAAATGGCAGTCCTTTCATGTTAAGCCCATTTTCTTAGGACAATGCGATTCTTATAAATAATTCTGTCACGTGATGACTTGAATCTCTATACAGTTTCCACTGATCTTCTTGATACAATTCCCTAGGTCTATTTACACGTATTTGCAAGCATAAAAATAATCACTTAATTTTTGAAACCAAAATAGTTTAGTAAGACTTAAAAAACATTTAATTTGGAAATAAGACCTATGAAGATTTTGGGAATTATCTTTATGACTAGGTATACATCAGTTATTGCAAATATAATCTTTGAATTTTCATTTTTAAGTAAAACACATATTATGATCTGTGAGCTATAAAATATGGGAATCAAATTCTCAAATAATATATTTAGATCACTTTTAAAATATTTATTTTAACAAATTTAAACAATATCTTTCTTATCATTACCACTAATTATTACCATGATAACAGTGAAGATAAGCAATGCTGGTGTCCGTGTTCTCAATTGCATTTCTTGGAATTTCTCTACATGAGTATCTTTGATTGGCCTATTAACAAATATCCACAGTATAATGTGTTTTAAAGATGAAATGGCGTTACACCTATAAAGCGTTCAGCACAGTGTTTCACAAAATTTAGCTGCTTTTATTTAAATGGCTTTTTTTCTTTTCAAGATTTATTATTTTATTTCAGTGGATTTAGGGAATAAAATTATATTTCTGACATTTTGAAAGGCAGATTCTTATTTATTTCCTACGTTTTATTTTTTATTTTTGCATCCGAAAGTATAGGCCAAATTTCCCAAGTTAACTCTTTTGTTAGGTGCAATTTCTTCTAGGAAAACAGTTTATAAAAAGTGCTCAATTCTAAAATGAAGCCAGTAGATGATCTAATACATACCCACATAAGAGGAAAAGTCAAATCAATCAAGGTGGGGGTCCGGGGATGAGGGATCCAGGGAAATGGGAGGAAGGCAGGCGATGGGGGATTATAGTGTATGTCACACCTCTTGAGGGCAGAACACAATTATTAGTAACACATGCAAATAGTATAACCCAATTCTTTGTACCCTCAATGAAACTGAATTAAAAAAATTTTTTTAAAAAGACCTATTTTCTTCCTCTAGGGTTAGTTGACTCTTCCTTTCAGAGTTCTTGCTTTCCTCAGGGGCAGGGAGACTAGAATTGAAAGTAATTCCACGTAGAAAAGACTCCATTTTAAACACTAATACTCAATTAAAGACATTTACCTTCTGGTTATTATGGGGATGAAAAATGCCTGAGGATGCTGAAAATTGGTAATAGCTCCTTATATGTGATTATCTATTATATAATTCAGGAAATAAATATAATAAAGGTTTTTAAATTAATAAATAACCTACGTTGTGGGGCCAAAACTAGGCAAACTATAAATGATGAACTTTGTAGACAACTTCTTATTCCTTGATAGTTTAAAAATGAATATTGTATTTATTTAGCTTTATCATTAATATGACCACATCATAGAATGATTTTGTTATTTAGAAAGTTAAAGCTACAAATGAAAGGAATCGTTTTACCCCTCAAAAGTTGTATTCTGAAAGTAACAGCAATGAAGTAGAATCTGTATAAATGACTCTTCATATTTCATACAAGTGATTTGAGTGCACATAGAATAATTAATAAATTTTGAATACAAAACACAATAATGACTAATAATCAGGAGCATGGGCTTTTTATGTAACTTATCTGAATTTATATGCAGAAACTGAAGTGGAAAATTGTGGCTATTATTTAAAAATATATTCTTGTTCATTAATTTTAAGCTAAAAATAATAAATAATAATGGACTAAAGAATATTGACCAGCAAGGTATATAAAAATAGTAATCGTGATCATTTTTTATATGTGTTAATATATATTTATGAAGATTTCAAACTGGATATAGACAATACACAGCTTTTTATCTTTGGGGACTTTTAATAAAAAAATTGAGTAGTTCAAAACACAAATATACCTGTTTTGAGTTAATTTTTGTATATGGTGACTAATTACATTTTTGAATCTAAATTCTTTTTTAAAAGAGTTTTTTAAAAATCTTAATTTTCAAGTAACAAATATTCAACATGTTATTAGTTTTATTTAACAGATTAAATTAAGCTACTTAAATTTTTATCTCTGATTATTCCAGTAGTCAGGTCATCTGTTTGCCTGTTTCTATTTTTTTTTTTTTTGACTTTTATCTTAGTACAGTTTTTCATACATTTTTAATAATTTTTATTAAAATTCAGATATATTATAGTTTTTTAAATTCTGTTTTCTGATGGAGAAGGTAGATTTCATCCCCTTTGCTGGAGTCAGTTCATTGAAACTAATTGTTTCAATTTCTTCCTAAAACTTTTCAATTACATCATGTTGGTAGCTCGAAATCAGCCATTATGGGAATATTTATACCACAGAAATCTGCAACACTGCCATCAGGGTATTGTTGTTTTTAGAGAAAGGTTTTTAAAATACCTATAATCATTTGATCTTTTTTATTCACCTTTTAATTTCAAAATATTAACGATGGGAGGTGCAAATGTTTTTGTTACATGAATACATTGGATAATACTGTAGTAAAGGCTTTCAGGGTGCCTGTCACCAGGACAGTGTCCATCGGACCTGCATTTTACCTCTTATGACCACAGACTAGTATAAATTCACCTCTATCTAAAGGAAACTCTTAATTTGCCTATTCTCTGCAGCAGTGTTTGCAAAATTCGCTCTAGTTTTAATTTGTTCTGGGTCTTAAGGTGTAGGTGCATTTTTCTTCTCCACACTCTGATAATGAAGAAATGGCACCCCTTACCTCAGCATATTTTTTGCTATTTGTTGTTTGGTATCTTTCTGTTTTTTGTTCTATTTTGAAATATGGTTCACAAATTTACCAAATGCTTCAAGTAGAAAACTGACAGAGTTTTGCGACTGACTTTTTACACCTCCTACTATGATCTGACTTTCGGAGTCTCCCCCATATGAATATTTTTAAACCAAATCAATAAGGTGACAATATTAGGAGACAGAGCTCTGGCTCTGCCCTCACGGATGGACTATTGCCCGTACTAAAGAGGTCACCCAGAGCTGTCATGCCCCTTTCCAGTATGTGAGAGCACGGCTAGAAGGTACCATCTGTGAGCCAGGAAAGGGGTCCTCACCTGACACCAAATCTGTAGGTGCTTGATCTTGGACTTCCCAGCCCTTCCAAAGAATAAATTCCTATTGTTTATAAGCCGTTCAATCTGGGGCTTTTGGTTATAGCAACTCAAAGGGGCTGAGATACCGCCTTTCTCACAAATTTCCAGCCACACTTTAGGAAGTCAAAATGAACTTCATTGTAATTATTTCTTTCTCGACCTTTTAGACATGGCCTTTTTCCTCATCTTCAGACAGGATTCACAACCACTGCAGAATGTTGGTTCACGGCCCCGCAGTTTCCTTCTCTCAAAGATCTACCTTGGCAACTTGAGTCCTCTCCATCTTGGTTATTTTCTTTATGTAAAAATTTTCATTTATATGGACTTTCCATTTGTTCTCTTTATTGTACTGTAATTCGCTTCCTCATAGACATACATAGGAGTCCTCTGATTTGTAATTTTAAGGTGAACCTGTTTACACTAAATATCACCACGATTAAAGAGAAACGCTATTAATTAAAGATAAGCATGCTTTTACAATGTAAAACACATATTTTTAAATATCCTTGTTGCTAAATTGCTAAATCTAATAGTCAATGATTAGATTTCCTAATATTTTTCTTAATACCAGCTTAGTAAATTTTTTTTTTTTTTAAGACAGTCTCACCCTGTGGCCTTAAGTAGAGTTCGGTGGCATTATGCATAGCTCACAGCAACCTCAACCTGTTAGGAGTGAGCAGTCCTCTTGCCTCAGCCTCCTCAGTACCTGGGACTGTAGGCACGGACCACTAAGCCTGGCTAGTTTTTCTGTTTTTAGTAGAGACAGGGTCTCACTCTTGCTCAAGCTGGACTTGACCTTCAGAGCTCAAGCAATCCACTTGCCTCAGCCTCTCAGAGTGCTAGGATTATAGGCATGAGCCAGCACACCCAGCCCCAGCTGTATAACTTTTCATTTCTTTGAAATATTTTCTTCACTTTTGTCCCAAGAGAGTTTTTAAATTTTTTCATCTTATTTATCTTTCTAGGTCAGTGTGCTCTTCTACATTAAAATCACCTTCCAAGTCTGTGACCATTTACAAGCTCAAGGTGTGGCCCACATTTCTCTTCTCTTATCTATCTCCAGCAAGACCTCCCCTCTAGATGGAAGATTTATATAATCTAGTGTGGATCCTGTGTTTCTTATACCTGGGGTGGGCTGATACTCAGCAGGGTTATCATTTCAATGGCAAACTAGTTTAGTTTTGAAAGTAGTTCTTCTGATTTGAGTCCTGAATGTCAACACATAATACATTAGCTGCATAAGATTATGTATAAATATGTTCTGACTTATGTCATGATGTGTGCCTGTGACAATATAGTAAGAAATTTGCAGCAATCTTGCCCTGGATATGAACAAAATAAATGTGACTTTATGAAAATGCCCTAGCTCACCAATTTAGGACATTGACATTTTCTGCATCAGTATGTCACGATTATATATATTTTTTCTTTTTGATAACTCCTTCAAGAGAGAAACGTTTCTCAAATATCCAAATTTACTGACATTTCCTTACATGCAGGGAAATATTTCTATACTAGATTTTCACCTGGGATGCCACCTTGCATAGAAGTGTGAGTTGTTTCATCAACACTCCTTATTTTTTAATCTTAAACTTATCTCTCAATGTTGGCAGGGTTTCCTAATTCTAGTCTGCTGAAATGAATAAGTCTCTGTTAATGATAATCACATATTATACAATTTTATAATATATACAGTGTACAATGATTCCTTTATCAACTTTTGCCATTAAGATTTAATACTGAATTGAAAAGATAGATAAATTCCCTGAGCTACATTTTTTTATAATTCATAGTTGAATCCAATGGTAATTGCAGGTGTGGAGAAGATGAAAGCAAATACAAATAATTTATGTTTAAAAATCCCAATTTTTGCCTAGAATATTGGTTAAATTTAATAAAATTTTCTGTTTTACATTTTCTTGTGTTTTTCTTTAATCTCAAAAAATCATGGGTTCGGCACCTGTGGCTCAATCAGCTAAGGTGCCAGCCACATACACTTAAGGTGGCGGGTTTGAATCCCCAGCCCAGGCCTGCCAAACAACAATGATGGCTACAACCAAAAAATGGCTGGGCGTTGTGGCAGGTGCCTGTGGTCCTAGCTACTTGGGAGGCTGAGGGGGGAGACTCGCGTGAGCCCAGGAGTTGGAGGTTGCTGTGAGCTGTGATGCCATAGCGGGGGAGATAGCTTGAGGCTCTGCCTCAAAAAAAAAAAAAAAAATTCATGAATGACTCTTATCATCTCCTATTATAAATATACAGCATTTTTATTCTTGAAACATTTACCCTTGACTCTGTAACAATAAACTCAATTACCTGGTCCCTTTCTATTCCTAAATGTTAGGGAGGCTTATTGCAATCTGTTGGTTCATAATTTAAAAATTAATTTTGGTTCTACATGGATAAGAACAATTGGTTCCTTTTGTAAACAGAGTGATTACATTATCAAACAAAATATTCATGTCAAACTTGTGGTTTGCTACTTCTCAGTTTTATTTTCTTGGCAATTTGTAAAAATGTTGTATTGTTAACCAGTCCATCTGGTTCAAGTCCTTTTTTCCAGCTTAACATGTCCTTTTCACAGATCATTGAGACTGAAAAGATTGCTTCTTGTTTGTGGGAATACTCTGGCTGAGTTATATTAATGGAAGTATCCACAAGAGATCATTTTATTCAACTTCCTACTGCTACATAGAATTGTAAACTATCATAGCAAAACTGTTTTGAATATTTGAAATTGTTGAGACACCACAGCAATATACTTTTTATTTTAAACTGTATGTTGTACTTAAATCACCTGGTTCCTATTGTTATTTATATAACCTTCGACTTTGAATTAGTCTATGTTCCTGGAACTGATCTGTGTCTTTGGACTTGATGCATTATTTCTACATGGTTTTACTTTTGATTTGCATCTCCATAAACAATTTTCTAAGTTTCCTGACAGACATTGTCTTCTGGTTCAAAATAAAACATCTATTCCCGGCTAATGTGGCTAAGCAGTAAGTCACTCAGCTCAGTCATCTGCTACATAGTTCATGGAACTGGTAGCTTGTCTACAGAAATAGTTTTATAAAAAATTACTTACTTTCCTATAAAAATAAAAGTATGAAAAGTTCAGATATTGAACTTGCATGTTAAAAATGAAATAAAAATAAAGACAAGCAAATTATCTTTATTATGTATAAAATTTGTTGAAGTATGCAGCTTTCTAGTTATGTTTATTTAAATCTTTAAATTAAAAGCTTAATCCTCATACATACTTTATAATCTTAATTTTGGTTTTTTATTTATATATTTTTTATAGTTTCAGGTTCACTGAAGATACAAAATTAGGTTACACTGTTTGCATTTGTTAGGTCGAGTCCCTCTTATAACTATGTCCCACTCCCAAGAGGATGCACCCTAACATTGTGCCTATGAAGTGGGAGCACCCTGTCCCTGCTCCCTCATTTCCCCATCCCCACCTTGAATCGATTTGAGTTTTCCTGTTATGTGGGCATATATTACATCATCTACTGACTTCATATTAGAATTGAGTTCATTGGATTCTTCCCCATTCTTGTGTTACTTTCCTGAGAAGAATGCATTCCAACTCCATCCAGGTCAACACAAAAGATGTGAAGTCCCCATCTTTTTATGGCTGAGTAGTATTCCAGTATACCTATACTATAGGTTCAGTATACCTATACCACAGCTTGTTAATCCTTTCCTGGGTTGATGAGCATTTAGGTTGTTTCCACATCTTGGTGATTGTAAATTGAGTTGTGATTAAAAAAAAAAATCTAGTGCAAATGTCCTTACCTGGCTAGATGCTTAGTAATGGAATTGCAGGATCAAATGGGAGATCTAAGTTGAATTCTTTGAGGATTCTCCATACTTATTTCCAAAAAGATTATATTAGTTTGAAGTCCCACCAAGAGTGTAAAAATGTTCCCCTCTCTCCTCATCTGTGCCAGCATCTGTAACTTTGGGTCTTTGCGATGTGTGCTATTCGCACTGAGGTTAGGTGATATCTTGGTGTGGTAATTATTTTTCAGATGATTGGTAGCCATTCCTCTGTCTTCCTCAAAGGAGAGTCTGTTCATGTCTCTTAGTCAGTAATAGATGGGATTGTTTACTCTTCTGTTGATTAATTTATCTATAGATCCTAGTTGTTAAGCCTTTGTCAGATTTGTAACATGCAAATATCTTTTCCCATTCTGAAGGTTGTCTGTTTGCTTTAATTGTTGTGTTCTTAGCTGTGCAGAAGCTTTTTAATTTAAGTTCCATATATAATTTTTCTTGTTGCAATTGCTGCTGAGGTCTTCTCTATAAAAGCTTACCCCAGGCTGACATCCTCGAGAGTTTTTCCCACTCTTTCTTCTAGGATTTTTATTGTTTCATGTCTTAAATTGAAAGCTTTCATCCCTTTTGAGTCCATTTTTGTAAGTGGTGAAAGGTGCGGGTCCAGTTTCAGTCTTTTACATGTCCTTATCCAGTTCTCCCAGGACCATTTATTGAATAGGGATTCTTTTTCCCCCATTGTATGCTTCTTTTTTTTTTTTTTTTTGGTTTAGCAACAATCAGATGGCTCTCGGAGACTAGTTTCATTTCTTAGTTTTCTATTTGGTTCCATATTTCTATATCTCTATTTTTGTGCCAGTGCCATGCTGTTGTGATCCCTGTGGATTTATAATAAAAATTCTTACAACAATAATAAAAAAAGCCTTGGATCAGATGAGTTCATACCAGACTTCTATCAAACCTTCAAAAGATGAGCTTGTACCTACTGCAGAACCTATTCTAAAACATTGAGAAGGAAGGAACCTTCTCCAACATGTTCTATGAAGCAAACATCACCCTGATACCAAAACCAGGAAAGTACTCGACAACAAAAAAAAGAACTACAGACCAATTTCCCTTGTGAATATTGATGTAAAAATACTCGATAAAATCTTAGTCAATAGATTACAGCTACATATTAAAAAAATTAGACACCATGGTCATCCCAGAAATGCAAGGCTAGTTTAACATATGACAATCCATTAATGTAACTCATCATATTATTAGAAGTAAAAACAAAGACCATACGATCCTCTCAACAGATGAAGAAAAAGCACAGGATAAAATCCAACATCTTTTTCTAACAAGAACACTTAAGACTATAGACATAAGTGACACATTTCTTAAACTAATTAAAGGCATCCATGACAAACCCACAGCTAAAACATACTGAATGGGGTAAAACTGATAGCTTTTCCACTTAGAATTGGAACCAGACAAGGATATCATCTATTACTACTACTATTCAACATAGTGCTGGAAGTTCTAGCCAATGCAATCAAGACCATGCTATAAAGGGCATCAAAATAGAGGCAGAGGTCGTCAAACTCTCCCTCTTTGCTGATGATATGATCTTATACTTAAAAATCCCAGAGATTCAACCACAAAACTCCTGGAAGTGATCAAGAAATACATTAATGTCTCAAGGTATAATCAATGTTCACAGGGGTGATACCTGTGACTCAGTGAGCAGGGCGTCAGCCCCATATACCGAGGGTGGTGGGTTCAAACCTGACCCCGGCCAAACTGCAACAAAAAATAGCTGGGCATTGTGGCGGGTGCCTGTGGTCCCAGCTACTTAGGAAGCTGATGCGAGAGAATTGCCTAAGCCTGGGAGTTGGAGGTTGCTGTGAGCTGTGACAGCACTCTACAGAGGGTGACAAAGTGAAACTCTTTAAAAAAAAAATAAGTGGAAGCTAATTTACATTCCCATCAAAAGTATATAAAGGTTATTCTTTATCCCCATCCTTGCCAAAACCTATTGACTTTTTTTTTTCTATTTAATAGTAGACATTTTGACTTGGGTGAGATGACACCTCATTGTGGCTTTCATTTTTCTCTAATAATTAAAAATTCTGACCTTTTTTTCATATACCTGCTGACAATTTGAATGTCTTCCATTGAGAAATGTGTATTCTGGTCCATTGCCCACTTTTTAATGGGAATAAGCTGTTGTTGAATTTTTTGACTTATTTGTATATTCTGCCTATTAATCCCCTGTCAGATGAGTGGAATGCAAAAACGTTCTTCTATTCAACAGGTTGTCTTTTTACTTTGCTGGTAACTTATTTTGTGGTGCAGAAGATTAAGTCCTATTTGCATGCATATATATGTATATAAATATACATATATATATTATATATATATATAGAGAGAGAGAGAGAGAGGGAGAGAGTTACAGCCATAAATTATTTGCCTAGACTAATGTTTAGAAGAGATTTTTCTTTATTAATTCTAGGGTTTAAATAGTTTGAGGTCTTAATTTTAAACCATTAATCAAACTTTAGTTAATTTTTATATGCAGTGAGAGATAGGGTTCAAATTCATTCTTCTGCAGCTGAATATCAAGTTTTCCAGCACCATTCATTGAGGACAATGTCCTTTCCATATCTATATTTTTTGTATATATATATTTTTGTCCTGTTAGTTTTATCAAAGTTAAGGTGATTGTAAATATTTGGCTTTATTCCTACGATCTCTATTCTATTCCATTGATCGATGAGTCTATTTTTACCAATATGGCTACTACGTATATTCTTGTAATAAGCTATAAAGTTAGGTAATGTGATGCCTCCAGCTTTGCTCTTTTATATCAAGATTGCTTTGGCTATTTAGGATCCATAAGCATGGAATGTTTTTCCATTTATTTGTATTATAGCTGTTGTAAATGAGATTTCCTTCTTAATTTGGCACTCAGCATGGCTATTATTGGTGTATAGAAACACTATTGTATTTTATACATTGATTTTGTATACTAAAACTTTACTGAAGTCAGTTTTCAAATCTAAGAAGTTTTTGGTAAGATCATATTATGAGCAAATGGGAATAATTTAAGTTCTGCTTTTCCAAGTTTGATCTCTCATTTCCTTCTCTTGCCTAATTGCTCCCGTCAAGACTTAACCATATTATGATGCGTAGGAATGGTGATAGTGAGCATCCTGGTCTTGTTCCATTCGTTAAAGAAAATGTTTTCTACTTTTCCCTATGCAATGTAATGTTAGCTGTGGGTTTTCCCAATATAGCCTTCATGATTTCAACGTTCTTCTATGACTAATTTGTTGAGGACTTTTACCATGAATGGATGTTGATGTTTTTCAAATGCCTTTTCTGTGTCTGTTGAGGTAACCATGTAGGGATTTTTTCATTGATTCTGTTCCCATGATATATCACACTTACTAATTTGCATATATTGAATCCCCCTTATATCCTGCAATAAAACCCACTTGATTGTTATGTACTGTCTTTTTGATGTGCTGTTGAATTCAGTTTGCTCATATTTTTTGAGGATTTTCTGTCTATGTGCACCAGGGTGATTGATCTGTAGTTTTCTTTTTCTTGTTCTGTTCTTTTCTGGTTTGGGGGTGAGGGTGATACTGGCCTTGTAGAATGACTTGGGAATGATAGTCTCATTGATTTTTTTGGAATCGTTTTAAGAAGATTGGTATTATTTCTTCATATGTTTGGTAGAGTTTGGTGGTCAAACTCTATGGTCCCAGGCCCTTCTTTCTTGACAAATATTTACTCTTTATTGTGCAATCTGGCTATTCATTATTGCCCTACTTATGTGTTCTCTTTCTTCCCAGATTTACCTCAGGACATTGTTTTTTTCCTGAAATTTATCAATTTCCATTACCTCTATTAGTATCTGAGCATATTATTTATAATAATCTCTGATAATTATTTGTATTTCTGTGAAATTGGTTACCATATCTCCTTTTGCATTTCTGATTTTATTTATTTGGGCTTTCTTTTCATGGTTAGTCTATCGAAAGTCAGTGGATTTTGCTTGTCATTTTGAATAACCAACTTTTTGTTATATTGACTTTTGCACATTTTTGGTCTTTTTAAATTTAATTCTCCTCTGATCTTAGTTATTTCTATTCTTATGCTAATTTGGGGGTTACTTTGTTTTTGCTTTTCTAACTTCTTGATGTGTGTCATTGGACTGTTAATTTATAATTTTTCTACTTTTGTGATATAGGCATTTAATTCTGTAAAATTTCTTCTCAGCACAGAGTTTGTCATATCCCAAAGGTTTCTTTGTCTGTTTCATCTGAATCTCTTCATTGACCCAGTGTTCATTTAGGAACATGTTGCTTTAGTTTCACGTTTTGTATAGTTTTCAAAAGTTCTCCTTGATATTGATTTCTATTTTTATCCTGCTTTTGGTGTTATAAGATGCTTTATATGATTTCAATTTAAAAAAAAATTCGAGACTTATTTTCTGATCTATTATTTGGTTTATCCAAACTTTTTTGTGCTGATTTTTAAAAAGGTACATTTTGCTTTTGTTTGATAGAAAAATCTACAGTTGGCTGTTAGGTCCATTTGGTCTAAAGTCCAGACTAAGTCGAATATTTTTTTGTTGATTTCCTGCCTAGATAATTTCTCTAATGTTATGAGTAGAATGCTGAAATCCCCACCCTTTTTACATTGCTGTCTTTGAGTCTAATATTTGTTTTATGAACCTGGATACTCTAGTCTTTGGTGCATATAAGTATGATATCCCTTTCTGAAATTATCCCTTTATTGTTAAGTAATGAATTCCTTTATCTTTTCTTTTTTATTCCTGTTTTTGACTAAAAGTTGGTTTTATTTAAGTCTAGCTACTTCTCCTTAAACTTGTCTTCCATGTATAATTTTTCTAACCCTTTTATTTTCAGTCTATATATATCTTTATGGATAAGGAGAGGTTTTTATGCAATATATAGTTCAATTATGTTTTATTTATATATTCATCAAATCTATATCTTTTAAGTGAAAAATTTAATCCATTTATTTCAAGGTGATTATACATACAGGAAGTTTTGTTCCTGACATATTGTTGTTTTCTATTTTCATTATTCTTTACTCTTTTTTTTTTTATCATTTTGTCATTATGATTTGGAGGAATTCTGAAATGATGTCATTTTATTCCTCACTCTTTCATTGCTGTGTGATTGATATACTATGATTTTTATGAAGGTAAGTGTAATCTTCTGCTTCTAAGTTTAAACATTTCTTGAACATTTCTTATAAAGATGGGCAGGTAGTGAAAAAATACCTTAAATATTTTCTTGAATGTGAATGACTTTATTTCTCCTGTTTTTATGAAGGTTAATATTGCTGGATATAGAATTATTTCCTGATAGATTATTTTATTTCTTGCTGTTCTTTAAATATTTTATTACATTCTTATGTGGCCTGTAAGGTCTCTGCTGATAAGTTCCTGTTAGTATGATAGGACTTCTTTAATATTTGTCTAGATTCATTTCTCTTGATATTTTTAAAATTCAATTTTTTACTTTGGCTTTAGATGGTCTGATTTTAACGTGCCCTGGCAAATATTTTAGTGGTGTATTTGCCTGTGACTTGCTGAGTCTTCTATATCTGGATATTTATATATATTTTCTAAGACTAGAGAAGTTTTCATCTATTACTTTGTTACATAGTTTACTTAAACCTTTTGTCCTTGGTTCACTCTTGGGAATACCAATAATTCATAAATTTAGTTAGTTTATGTAGTCTTAAATGTCTCAAAGGTTTTGCTCTTCTTTTAAATTACTTTTTCTGTATTTTGTTTGACTGAATAATTTCAAAAGACTTATCTTCAAGTTCTATAACTCTTTTTCTTATTATTAAATCATAACTGTGTACATTAATGCAATCACAGGGCACAATGTGCTGGTTTTACATACAATTTGAAATTCTTTCATCAAACTGGTCAACATAGCCTTCGTGACATTTTCTTTTATAACACAACCCTTTTTTGTGCTAAGTCATGTCGTCTATCATTGAATGATTTGAATGTGCAGCATCTTACATTTTCTTTAATGAATTCTGTAGTTCCAGAGTTTCTGTATTTATTTATTATTTCAGAATATTAATAGGGTAAAAATATTTTTGTTACATGGATACCTTGCATAATACTTAACTCAGAGCTTTTGGTGTTCCCATCCACAAAACCTCTAACTCTCCAGCTTAATAATCAAGGATCCAGGCTATTCTCACACGTGACTATACCATTTTACCTGCAGGCTTCACCTTGCTTCCAAGAAGAAAGAGAAATATAGAGAATACATATTTTAATCTTCCTGACTTAATTCTACATATGACACTTCAGCTCACATTTTATTGAAATGAACAAGTAACGTGGATCCAAACTAATTACAAAGGTAGCTGGCTGCTAATAAGCCCATAATTATATGATGATCACTATCATTTTCTGCCACCAATGTTACTTATTATATTCCTATTATTATTATTATTAAATCTAGCTTTAAAACAAAAACAGAAAATCCCACATACTCTTGAGGCCATCTATTCACATTTGGCTTCCCATTTATCTTTTCTACTAGGCAGATCAGGCATAGGTATGCTTGCTGATTGTCAGTTCTAGTTTTAGTTATCATTAAAAAATAATAATAAGGCATCTAGCATATAAGTCTATCTCTTGTGAGTTTAGTTAGTGCAAATTATCTTTTGCTAATGATTATTTCTGCATACATTTTGGGTTAAATAAACAAAAAGTATTCAAATTTAAGAGCTATAGCCTTGGATTTAATGAAACTGCCATACAATATGAGACTTTTAAAGGGTTAACTCAAATATCTTTAAAATTCTCTTTCATATTTCCCTATAAATTCAATAATAGTAGAACATGCTATACTTACAAGGGTGTTACATAATCCTCACAGTCAATGTTGATAAATTATTCATATGTTTATAAAATTTATCTTTGAAAGCACTTTCAATCATCTAATCTTGAAGACATTATTCCACCTAAAAGTTGGCATTCTTTATCAGGATATAGCCAACTGAGACTCAAATTTGATTATCTTTACAAATAAATGAATAAATGATTTCACATATTATATATTAGGGACATAAGTATTAAAAAGTAATTTTAATTGTCTGGCCATAGAAGTGTATTTTTATTACAACTTGCTAGTGAAAATCTGACTTCTGCCCATGTTTCTATGTTCAATCTAGAGGTATGTGACTTTCCAACAGTGAATATAAAGTCAATAGAAAACATATGAAACACATGTATATTATGCATATATACATATTAGTGTGATTAATGCTTTTACAGTTAGTGTAAACTGATACTCTTACCATTTTGTTGGGATTTAGTTTTTAAAGTAACAAATACAACAGAAATTATTTATTTTAAATACATTCCCTTTACTGTTTTTATTTTGACTAGTATAAAATAAAAATATTACAAAATAGCCTTTCCCACTCAAAAATTCCTTTAAAATGTGTTTTTTTGCTAAAAAATATAAACAAGAAATTCTCAGATAATATGGACTTTGGCAAGTTCCCTGCTCCTGGGTACAGGTTGCTCTGGAATTGAAGTTCTTGGGAATGAGTGAAAGCTTAGCAGAGACTGAGGTGGTTGGTGTTGGGGAGGTGTTTTACAAGCTTGACTTAGGAGGTAAGGGATCTCAAGTAGGTACAATTGAGAGGAGAAAATTGGAGGGTACTATCTCTGGCAAACTGAGGAAGCACCCATCTGCCCCACAGGAAAACCATCTGTCAGGGAAGGACAGGTCCCATGGTGGGGAAGATTCCAGCCTGTGTGGTATTAAGGCAACCAAGTGCAGCATGTTCAGAATCCATGGGCAGGCACAATGCAAGAGGGGCAAAACTCACTCCTATATCATGTCTAATAGTCTTTCCTTCCTTTACAACTTGGAAAGCCAGAGTCAACCTTCCTTTCAAGGATTCCTTCTAGGGACTGGGAAGGTGACCTCTGAGCCATGAAGAGGCTTTGTGAAGCCTTTTAGACTCACATAACCTAATAGCATCTAGACTAGGCCCTCCCATATCTCTGCAGTTGACTCTCTCCTTAAGCACCAACCACTAATAGGGAAAACCCTTTATAGCTCATTACTACATCCACCAACTCAATCAAATAAGGTATGACTGATTCTTCTAAGCATCATCCACCATCTCAGAGATTAACCTGAGGATACTGACACAATTCATGCTGCTTTAAAGAGAGAAGGCACCATCATGAATGCCACCTGATGAGACACTATTTTTCAGCACAGAAGTCACAGGCCACTCAATCTATGAGGGATCTCTGTCCTCCACTATACATCTCTGGAATGATGAGGCAGCTGCCCTCATGTTAGTGCAGAAACATTCTACCAGGGAGCAGGTGCAGCAGAAAGCCTGACAATCTTAAGTTTTGGCAACTGACACCACCTTGATTACTCTGGTGCATGAAGCTAGGTGTGCTTGGAACCCAGCTTTCCAGTAGTAGCCTGTGCATTAGCCCCACCAAGCTTGGTAGGGAAGATACACTACCCTGGGTTGTGCCCTGTCATGGAAGGCCAAGCATTTTTCCTCCCCAGCACAGGAGCCAAACAGAATAGAAATCTCACACTTCACAGGCACCACTTGAGTAGCCTTGGGAAACTGCATGAATGGACTCCAAGTGTGAGACCTTGACAGTTCTATTAATCCAAAGATGAGAGAGTGCAGGTTTGCCTAGGTGGACCCAAGGCCATTGAAATTTTTTGACAGGGCATTAGATGTCCCCATGTTGATGGAAAGCCCCCCAAAAGGATGACTATGTATGTCCCTGAAATTCCCAGAACCAGCTCTGAATATTTCACTATGTCTGAGTCCAAGGCACTCACTATAAAGCCTCTAAAGTACTTTAGAGCCCTCACTGGGCTTGCAACTCCACCCTTGAGACTCCAAAATAGTACCTATCTTCCAAGACTCCACTACTGAGTTTCAACCAGTATCACTGGGCCACCAGAAACTTCTAGAGGTTCAACACTTCACTCAGGACCCCCAATTCCTGAGAAGTCACCACTCCAATACTTTAACAGAGTCTCTGGCAAAAGAGAACAGGTACCCTGAAATTCTGTAAACCCAGAGCTTAGAGAATAGAGCCAGATGAGAATACACCAGCAAAATAAACTTGGCAACATGAAGAAACAAAATAGTTTGACAACCCCAAAAGAACACAATAGAGTTATACTAGTTTGCTCCACCCACAGAGAAATGGCTGAAGTTACAGAATAGGTCTGGCAAATAAGATAAATGGAATTGAGGAGAAAGATAAAAACCAGCAAAAAGATGCCAAATAATATTTCAGGAAATCAATGAAATGCAATGATGAAAAACAGAAAAGTCTTCCAAGAGCTAGACAACGTAACGATAGAATAGAACTTAAAGAAATGAAGGAGTCATTTATAGAATTTCAAAACACAGCAGAAAGCTTTAACTACAGGTTTAACCAAAGAAAAGAAAGAAAATGGGAGCATGAAGACAAGGCTATGAAGATAACACAGTCATTCAAGGTGGAAGAGAAAAGTGTAAAAAATGAGAGCAGTCACTAATAGACCTGTGGGACTATGTGAAGTGAACTAACATTAGAACTAGTGGTGTCCCTGAGGGAGAAAAAGAGCTACAAGCACAGAAAACCTATTGAAGGAAATGACTGAGGAAAACTTTCCTGGTATCACCAATAATTCACACGTACAGATAAAAGATGGATATCAAACACCAACCAAGACTATTCACAGCAAATAGCTCTTCGCCAAGACACATAGTGATCAAATTGTTCAAAATCAAAATTAAGGAGAAAATTCAGTTAGTAACAAGATAAAAGGATGAAATAATCTACAAAGGAAAACCCATTAGACTAACTGCAGATTTCTCTTTGGAAATGTTATAAGCAACAAGGGATTGGGGCCTCATCTTCAATTGACTTAAACAGAACAATTGCAAACCTAGAATTCTGTGTCCTTGCATAACTAAGTTGCACAAGCAATGGATAATTAAGTCTTTTTCAGACAAGGAAACACTGAGGAAATTTGCCATGACCAGACTTGCCTTATAAAAAATATTCAGAAAAGCATGGTATATTAATCAGCAGAACAGATGTGCCAGTATAAATTCACTTAAAAAAATAAAGCAAACCAAACTGACACCTATAAAATAACAACAAGAGCAAGATGAAGAAGGAGAGAAAGCAATAGGGCACCACCCAATAGGATGGACAGACCAAGATCCCATACATTAGTGCTATCAGTGTTAACATACTCAGTGCACCTCTGAAAAAACATGGGTTAACTGAATGGATGAAAAAACACAACCCAAATATCTGTGGTCTTCAGGAAGCACATCTAACTCACAAGAATGCAAATAGATTCAATGTGAAAGGATCGAAAAAAATATTTCACACAAATGGAAATGCAGAACATGGGACTTTTAAGAGGCCACAAAATAGTGGCCTCAAAATTTCAACAATTTAATAAAAATTAAATCATACCATGTACCTTCTCAGATCATAGTGGAATAAAACTAGGAATCAATTATAAGAGACACACTCAACTCTACACAAGATCATGGGGGTAAAATCTGCTGCTGAATGATTGATTACTCAGTCAAAAATAGAATTTAGATGAAATAAAATAAATTCTTTGAACTAAATGATGAAAGGGACACAAGTTATCAAAATTTGGGGGACATAGTAAAAGCACTTTGAGGGAAAAATGTATTATCTTAAACACCTACATAAGAAAGACATATTATCAGAAATTAATAACTAATTATCATATCTCAAGAAGTAAGAAAGGAAGAATGGACCAAACCCAAAGAGAGCAGAAGAAAAGAAACCACAAATGTCAGAGAAGAACTAAATGAACTGGAAAATTACATAAGCAAACAAATAAGAAATAATACATAGGATTAATAAAAATAAAAATTAAAACTTGGTTCTTTGAGAAGATAAACAAAATTGACATATCTTGTGGTAGACTAACCAAGAACAGAAAAGACCAAAATGAGTTCAATCAGAAAGAAAATGGTGACATTACAAGTGATGCCACAGAAATGCAAAACATGATTCAAAAATACTATGTAAATATTTATACGCATAAACTTAGAGGAAATGTACAAGTTTCTGAAGACACACAACCTCCCAAGACTCAACCAGGATAAATAGAACTACTGAACAGACCAATAACAAACAGTGAAATTGAAATAGTAATAAAATAGTCTCCAACGAGAAAATATCCTATACCGGAAAGTTTCACTGATGAATCTTATCAGACCTACAAAGAAGACCTGGTACCTGTAATATAGAAATTATTCTTTAATACTGATAAATAGGGAATCTTTCCCAAGTCATTCTATGAAGCAAGTATCATCTTGACACCAAAGCCAGAAAGAACAAATCGGAACAGAACAGAAAGGAAAGGAAAAGAGAAAGGGAAAGGAAAGAAAAGAAAAAGGACAACTATATACCACTAGTCCTTACAAATATAGATGCAAAAATCCTCAGTAAAATACCAGAAAACTGAATTCAACAACACATGAACATATAATCCACCAGGACCAAGTGGGCTTAGTTCCTGCAGGAATGTTTCAACACATGTAAATCAGTAAGTGTGATTGAACACATAAACAAAAGCAACAACTAAGACCATATGATCTTCTCAACAGTTGCAGGAAAAGCGTGGAACAAAACCTAACTACCTTTCATAATTTAAAAACCTTCAAAAAACGAGGCATAGGAGTAACGTATCTCAAAATAATAAAAGCCATATATAAGAAACTTACAATCAACATCATACTGAAAGGGGGGAAATTGAAAGCACTCCCCCTATGAACTGGAACAAGACACAGGTGCCCATTGTCACCACTTCTGTTCAACATAGTTCTGAAAGTCCTAGACAAAACAGTTGGCAAGAGAGAGAAATAAAAGTATCCAAATTGGGGAAGAGGAGGTCAAAGTTTTGCTGTTTGACGATGAGATGATCTTATATCTAAAAAAACACCAAAGATTGCACCAAGAATGAAGGTGCATCAATCAGTAGCACTTCCATATGACAATAACAGTCAAGCCAAATCAAAGACTCACTATCATTCACAGTAGCTAAAAATAAAACAAAATAAAATATCTAAGAATATACTTAACCAGGCAGGTGAAAGATTTCTGCAAGGAAAACTGTAAAACTTCGAGGGAAGAAATTATAGAGAATATAAAAAAATAGAAACATATAGTGTGCTCAAGGATAGGTAGAAGAAAACATTGTTAAAATGTCCATGTCATCCAAAGGGATTTACAAATTCAGTGCAAATCCTACCAAATTATCAATGTCATGCTTTAAACATCCTGGAATAATAATTCTACACGTTGTGAGGAACCAGAAAATAGACCAAATAGTTAAAGCAATCTTAAGCAAAAAGAGCAAATCTGGAGGCATCACATTGCCAGACTTCAAACTATACTACAAGGCTGTCATAACCCAAACAGCTTATTCGTACAAAGATGGAGATATAGACTAATGGAACAGAAAAGAGGACCCAGACATAAAGCCCTTTACCTATAACCCACTGATAATGCACAATGCGGAAAAAAACTTTAGTCAATAAATGGTGCTGGGAAAACTAGGCAGTCCAAAGCACAAGAATGAAGCAGGAACTTCATCTCCCACCACTCAAAAATTCAATTCAACATCAATAAAAGGCTTAGATCTAAAAAGTGAAACTGTAAGAACTCTAGGCAAAAACATAGATGTAGGTGTAGGCGAGAATTTATGCAAATGACAACAGCAGCAATTCTGACAACCAAAATTAATACATGTGATTAGATTAAACCAAAACAATTCCATGCAGCTCAAGAAACAGTCAAAAGAGCAAGTGGACAACGTATAAAATGGGAGAGAATATGCACAAGCTACACATCTGATAAAAGGCTAATAAGCAGAATTTATAAGAAACTCAAACAAATTAGCAAGAAAAAAATAAACAGTTCTTTTGAAAAGTAGGCAAAAGATTCTTCTGAAGAGAAGATGGACAAAAATATCTTAAGAATGTAGCTAAAAAAAGATTGTAAGCCCATGTTTAAATAACGTAATACAATATCAGCTTTTTACAAAATTCATTCTCCTTGTGTTCTGATACCTGATGTCTTTAATTTAAGACATTACATCCAAAATAGATTAGATAATGTAAAAATGTTAAAAGAAATAAATTGACCATCGTAGTATCAAAAGATTGTTTAAAATGTTTTCAGTCAAAATTTTAAGCCAATTATTTTAATAATATTTCTGCCCACATATGAACATCTTTGCTTTTCCATTTCAATTACACCCTAACCTTCACTAACCCCAAGATGTAGGGGGCCTTCCAGAAAGTTTCCAGCCATGTAAGATTAAAAATAATATTAACAGCGACTGAATACTTTCTGGACAGCCCTCATATATGCTTTAGATGTGTAATCCCTTAGCAGTCAGGGACAACTAGAAACATATTTAAATATTAGAATAGTTGGTAAATTTATGATCACATTTTCAGAGTATTACTCAACAGGGACCAGTGATACTGCTACATTATTGACTCAGTTTAGTCTCCTAGTCTGCATAGCAAGGGTTTACAAAGTGAGTGTTGCATGGACCAGCCATGATTTCACCAACTTGGAACTTGGAACTTATTAAATTCACATGACTGGCCTCTCACCCAGACATACTGAATGACAAATTCTGGGTCTTGAGCCCAACAATCTGTGTCTTAATCCTTTCTTGTTTGCTTTTGTGTTGATCCTTGTCTTCTCTGAAGAATACTCTTAAATATATTTTTTTCTATGATGTGGTCAATCTTTCCACTGCAATTGCACATTTCAGTTCCCACAGACATGCAAATGACTCACGTTACCATAAACTTGCAAATGACTGGCTTTTGGACATTTTTCTCTTTTTTTTTATTACACAAATACAAGTCCTCTCTGTAACAAGCAGATTTTAATACTGACGTCTCCAGTTTTTCATCACCTGTTTATTATTCACCAAAATCAAGAATGTCTCCATTCTCATCCGGCTCTAAAACTGTTCCTAAACTTCACTAATAAGACTTGCATCAGTGTCGAGGGTAATTTTTAGTTCTCTTAATTTCCTCTCAATAGGCTTGGCGCCTGTGGCTCAAGCGGCTAAGGCGCCAGCCACGTACACCTAAGGTGGCAGGTTCGAATCCCCAGCCCGGGCCTGCCAAACAGCAATGATGCTGCAACCAAAAAATGGCCGGGCGTTGTGGCGGGCACCTGCGGTCCCAGCTACTTGGGAGGCGGAGGCAGGAGACTCCCTTGAGCCCAGGAGTTGGAGGTTGCTATGAGCTGTGATGCCATGGCACTCTACCCAGAGGGATAGCTTGAGGCTCCATCTCAAAAAAAAAAAAAAAAAAAAAATTTCCTCTCAATAGTGGCTTGTTCTTTTCTGAAAACATCTTGACTTTTGTTTCTAAATTTGTAAGTGACTTTGAGATAGGATTCTAAAGAAACCATAGGATGTATCTGGGTCTTAGAGAGACAGCAATCCCCAAATTAACTATAGCTTTGTGAGTCATTTGCATGTCTGTGGCACCTGAAGCCATGTATGTGTAAGGAAATGCAGAGGAAAATGAGAAGACTGTTCACTTGAACTATAAACTTATGAGTCATCTGCATGTTTGTAGTAATTGCAGCTATGTGTGTATGAAATTGCACAGAAATTACAGGATGAGATGGAAAGAATCTTAAGAACTAAGAAATGAAGAACTCCTAAATTGAGTGGCTGGGAGGAGGGAAAGAAACCTATCATTTTCTTCAGTGGCCTCTTTGTCTTGAAGCCAGCTGCTCAATTTTGGAACCTGGGCATTTCAAAATCAAATGACCCACTGCAAATTTGTAAATCTTTCCTTGCAAACACAGTACTTGACTAGTTTTATTTTTTTTTAATAAAAAAGCACTATTTGCTCTTTTCTAGAAACCAGAGACTTAGTTGCCATCACATGAGCTGGCTAATACTTCTCATAGAAGATTCATTACTAACACATGGGTTGTTTGATTGAAATAATTCTCAAACCAATACCCTCTCTCCATGTCTATCACTCATGTAGTGACAGCAAAGTGATTCTGTCTGCTTTCCTTATAAAATCTCGGGTGGATTACTTCTCTAGAAGTCATAAATAATGTCTTCTGAGTGCAAGTCTCTCGCCATACTATTCTTTGACATAAAGTGTTTTAATAGCTTGCTGGCACTTTAAACAAAGACTAAAGTCAATTAACATGACAAAGCCTTACATGGTCTAGTCCCTATTTTTCTTTGTATTCCCTTATTATTCTCTGTTTTTTCATTCTCCTAATTTCAACCATACTTTATTTAGCCTGATAAACTCCCCATTCCATGCCATTCATAGGGTCTTTTTCCAGAGTCATCTCTGGAGCATATGAACACCTCTGCTTCTTAGCTGATCTCATATTCCCTTTAGGTCTCCACTCAATCTCAAAATGGTAACATGTGACTTGACAAGTAGTGTTTATGAAGTGATGGTTCTTTCTGCTTCCAGGGATTTGGATACATTTCAGATTCTAATAATTAGATTAAGTTTGCATTAAACATTTTTGTTTACAAATGGCCAATTATGAGGGTAGATTGTACTTTCACTCCATCTGATTTACTAATTATATAAACATTTACACATAGAAGATTTCATTGATGCAACTTTTATACATTTATTCACACTTCAGGTGAGCCCCTAGGTTATATTTTTGTTTCATGTATTTCTAGCTATAACTTTTATCTTATAAAGCAACGACGATGAAATTTTGTTTCCTACATGTTCTCTGTCTTAGAGGAAAACTACAACATTTTGTAGCACATATATTTGAAAATGGTTCAGAAAACCTAGTGTGTTAAATATTTGGCATTTCAACTTTTTTAACCACAAAATATTCTGTGATTATTTGAGAGAAAGTGTGTTTTAAAAATATCTATGTAACATTATCACGCAAGGGAATAATTATCACATGAGGATAAAACTTACATCACTTGAAGTAAAGCGACTTACTGAACAACTCTTTATAACATGAGAACAAGGGGTAAGCAACATTCCAGCTCATAAAATAGATGTCACATTGTGGGTGAACAAAGAAATACATTCACTTACGCAGTAGACATGCTATCTCTCATTTTAAAGATGGTATGGATCAGTGTTGGTAATGTCGCCTTATGATTTGTTTTTGTCTACAAAAATCCTGAGGGCTGGAAAAGATGTGATTTCTAGAATCCAACACACTGACTGTGGTTAGTGTTCTGTGTTTAGTGGCAGGAGGGAAGACAGAAAGAAAAAAAAAAAAAGATGAGGCTGTAATAATCTGCCCGATGAATCTTTTCCCTCCGTGCCATATATTTTCTCCAAATGTTCTTGCATGTCTTAGGTATGACTGTTTTGGGATCAGCTCTTGATTTCACATGTCCTGTGCTTCAGATGAATATTTCTGTTTATTAAAGGTGGCCTTGAGGATATCTCATTAATATCCTCAAAAATGTAGATCAAAAACATTCTTTCTCTGAATATCTTACTTAATTCACTCTTATTAGTATTAACAAAGGCTGTGCTAGTGTAATCTGGGCATCATTATATCATTCTAAACACTTTTCCATTTCAATGTTTCATTTCCTGTAAGTCCTACCATTAGGACTCCCCAGACACGTAGGTGTACAAACCTCCATTCTTCTGCAATCCTGGTACCACATCATTAGCTGAGTCCTACATAATGGTTCTCCTGATATATTCCAATTTTGTTTTTGAACACGGTGTTCTTAGTGATAGCCCATGCTGTTTTATACTATGCATCATTCATTATACTTTATACAGTTAGAGTTTTTTAAAAAAAGTCCATTCCACTACCATTTGCATTAAGCCTCTCCTGGCTTCTCATTTGTCATATTCAAATGTATGATTTGTCAAAGAACAAAAAAGCATGAAGGTACTTATCTAGTCTTTTGTAAACCATAACACCTTGACCTAAGACATTACTCTGAAACCTATTTCTGGCCTTTTTATGCTCTTTTGATGCTATACATCTAAGTCTCACTGATTTAATAAACTGTAAGCTTCATTTAGCATGTGGGTAGATGTTTTCCCTCATTTTTGGTAAAGGAATGAGTCCTTTGCCTAGCCAATCCCCTGCTTACTTTTTCCCCCCCTAAAATCAAAAACAAACAAACCAAAAAACCCAATGATTTTGTTCAGTTATTCATTCCTGGCCCTCTGGGGAAGGTGACTGTCACCAAGATTCCACCCAACTTCTCTGATCTATCTCATTCAGTCAATGTGGTTCCATTTTCCCAACAGTAGTGAGTTTACCAAAGCCCTGTTACTCAATTCTGACCAAAGGATTGGGAAGGCTTTTAAGAAATCCTTTATAAAGATTCTCTACTGCTAAGAAAGATACTAAGGCAGGGAAAATCTCTTCTATTCCTGGATATAATGATTGTTTTCATTTCAACTTCTTTATATACAGTATTACATAAAGGGATTTTATACATGTGTGTTCAAAATGGTTATATACGAGTACATATGTGTATATATATATGCAATAATTTTTAATCTTCATATAATTCTAGGTGTCTATTTTAACATTTAAATACTTAACATAAAAACCCATATGCTGTGCTGAAAGCGATACCCAAACTGCCTGAGAATGACCCTGGGGCTGAAGGCACGTACAGCTCTCACTACTGAAACTGAAATTCTTCTGTATAGTGCATAAATTTATTATTTTAAACTTAACTTTGAATTGGGGATTTCTATTACAGAAAGCCAAATGTATTTCAGTACCTTCTCTCAGTAAACAAGATCTGATTCAACTGGATGTCCTGGTTTCCTTTTTCCCACAGGCCATCTTCTTGAATAGCAGGGTATCTCCATAGTCTTTGCTTTAGCCAGCTTGATGAATCGCATGTTAACCCCAGCCCTGGTGATTTTTCTCTTCATCTACTTCATGACTCCTGCTAGTTTTGCGAGATGCATTCCAGATACCTCTGTGTAGTTTTACCCACTCCTTTTATTGCAACTCAGCAGCAAATGTTTTATGCTACTTTATTCACGGTCAGGATGTCCTATTTTTATTTCATGTATTTTAAGGACATTTATTTTAAGATATGTCTACAAGGCCACCATTTGGCACTCTGAGATATAGTAGACATTCAGTCCATATTGGGTGATTATTAATTATCAGGAAAGCAAACACTTGGAAAATTGTTAAATATCTACAAATCTGAGTCTTATGTGCAATTATTCTAAGAAGTATTTGTGTTCTATCTTAACAAACTAAATACTCAAAAAGAATGAATATGGCTCTAAAAAATGTCTCCACTAAACCACAAAAACTTTTAATAAGAGATGCTTTCACAATTGCTGACTTTTTGAAAGAGGACAAGAACTGTTATTTGAGAATAGAGCTATAAAGGGACGAGTTAATGTTCCAATGAAAATTCCTGGGAGGCTGATACAGTCCATTAAAATGAGAGGTATTTGGTCACTTCACTGAATTACTTTAGAAAAAAAACCTCAGGTCTTGAGGAGTTCTTTCTGAAGCCTAGATAATTTGAAAGACCACACAATGGCATTTAAGAATGATTTTAAACCTTTTTCTATAAAGCTACTATGTAATTTTAATATCATACAAGAGACTGTTGATATTCACATATGCCTTCTTTTGACCTCAAAATTCCAAATACAAAGAAAAATCTTCTATGATAGCAAACCATTTGTAAAAGGAAAGCATAATGACATGCTATGAAATGCTCAGTTTTTAGTGTACCTGTTTATATGTAATTCATTATATAGTCAAATAATTATTGCTATTAAATAAATGTTTTATAGCTAACAATAGAAGTTCCTTCATTTCAATAGCTAAACTATTATGCAGTTTGAAATCCTCAAATATAGCTAGTTTATTTACTTCATTGCTAAAGAAATCTACATAACAAATGATGAAAATATTTCTAAAAGAAGGTATTATGCAGTGTGCTACTGCAGGATGCAAATGTCTATGAAATGTAGTGTTTACTATTGGATAACACCTAGCTGGGAATAAAAAAAAAATAACAATATTGACTAATAATTTTAAACACTATATAATGAATGTAAGTTTATCACTATGTTTATCCACAGCTTAGTGATTTTTTCTACAATTTTCTTGGTTTTTCTTCCTAGGAAAATTTGACTACACAAATGATACAATGCCCTTTTATTATTCCAGATAACATTTGAGTTAATTTCTTTCTCTTTTCTTTTCTTTGTAGAGACAGAGTCTCACTTTATCACCCTTGGTAGAGTGCCGTGGTGGCACAGCTCACAGCAACCTTCAACTCCTGGGCTTAGGCGATTCTCTTGCCTGAGTCACCTGAGTAGCTGGGGGTTAATTTATTTCTTTATTTAGTGATTGACATAAAAGTGAAGACACATCTCCTGTACCAAGTTAATTATATAATTTGTGTCTTAATTTCATTTCCAAGTATATGAGTATTCATTAAACTATATTACAGGTTTTTTGGTTTTGCTTTGTTCTACTATTTACCTTTAATTTCCTTTGTTTCTCTTACATAGCAATCTGCTCTATGATTTATTAATATGGAGCAAGATTGTCGAAAGGTTGAAAGCACACATATGCGTTCATATGTAATGATAGGCAATGTTTATTTACGGAGTGTGTTAAGGTAATGATTGTATTACATAGCACATATTGTTTTAGCTCTTGTAATATATGCAGTGCGTATACGGTAATAATGAATATATATATATATATGTGTGTTTATATACATATATATATGGTATCCCCTTACACAAGGGGATGCCTGTATGTTCCAAGACCCCCATGGATGCCTGTACCCAAGAAAAGTGTCAAATACTGTATATATTATGCTTTACCTGTACATACATAGATGTAATAAAGTTTAATGTATCAATTAGGCACAGTAAGAGATTAACAACAATAACTCGTTATACATAAAACAATTATAACAATATACTGTAATAAAACTTACGTTAATGTGGGTCTCTCTCTTCCAAATATCTTATTGCACTGTCCATATGTTCCTCTTGAGATAGTCCAGACAATGTAATACCTGAAACAACTACAAAGTGACTATTGGGTCAGTGGCAAGTTAGGAGGGGATTTCAGCATACCACTCACAGCAGGGGACAATTTAAAACTTAGGGACTATTTTTCTCTGGAATATACCTTTTATTTAATATCTTTGTGTAATGGTTGACCACAGGTTAACTGATACCACAGAAAGTGAAACTCTTGACACATTGTTCATGGGCTACCAGGTAATTCGTGTTTTCCTGTCCAAATGGGATTGACCAATCACAAGTAACTCATGATTGCACCTGCATTAGCTCTTGCAATATTTAAAACACAAGATAATGTAGGACCTTTTATATATATATATATAATGGTCGTACTTTACTGGGTTCCAATTATCTTTCCAAATACGGTGTATGATCCTTGAGGACATAACGTATGGGTTTTATTGTTTATATACACCGGAGATCATACTTGTTAAGGCTGAATGTATCACACATACTCAGCAAATATTAGCTTAATTTGAACCAGAGATTATTGCTACAGTTTCTTGTTATAACACTGAGCAATCAATTCAACTACTGTCTCACATATAGCCTTTGTCTTTCCCCAACAGAATTTGGTTTCATCTTTTCACCGTTATAAAGGAATTTGAAGAAGACATTTATGATCAAAATTCATATTTTCTTGCTCCCAACAGCGCATCAAGCCAAAGGACTAGGTCTACACGAGGCTGTAGGTACAAAATATAGACACATTCATGGATCTGTTTGAAACAACTTTTACTTTTTTACTGACATAATTATGATAGAATGATTTAGGAAATACGTGGAAAACCTGACAGATTGAAAGATAATGACTTAAATATCCACAAGCATATTCCCTGAGGTTATATAACTCTGTGTGCCTGTGTGTGTACGCATCTTACAGTAGTCGGCCATTTGTCTATTTGTTCTATTGACAGAATGATTAGTTGGCCAATGAAAAAACATTTTCCACATACGCTATCCTCCCCTGCAGAGTGTATACTCATGCTTGGCTCAAACTTTTAGCCAAAAAAATAATCTTTCATTTTAATTTTTTAAAGGAGAGCACAACTGACCATGTAGTGGTTATTCCTTGTCTCAAAGTCAGCCTCTGCAGAGAAGCTGGGAGTGAGCCATGCAGTTAGGGGAGACTGCCCCAAAGTGTCCCCTCCAGACCCTGCCCTCCCACATTCTCTCACTTCCTACTCCCACCCATGGCCATTGATGGGGATGTGGTTACAGTCACTCCACTGAGAACCCGGGAGGGCTTGTCTCCTAGGAACCTGGTGTGAGGGGCCAGAACTGGCCCTCTTGGTCTGGGCCGCTGATCCTAGATCCCTGCCCTTTGGGGGCTGCCTCTGGTGCAGCTGGCGCCATTCTGAAGTCCCCCAGGACACTGCAGTGAGAAGGAAGCCTGTCTTGATGACACTCCAGTGATGATTCTGCATTGGTATTTGTGTTTATTATCTAGGGCTTGACATCCAGACCTCAGGCACTCCGTATGGTCAGAGTGAACAACACCCGCCTTTCCCAAACTTGTAAATCCCACAAATCCCCCACTGGACTGAAATGAGACTCCTGAACTGTACCCAAATACACTTGGTCAACCTTCCAGTCTCCACCTGGCAAACTTGGGACTTTATACCAATGAATACTGTGAGGGTTCAGACAAGTCATAACTTCAAAATTACAATCTGTGACTTTCGTGCTTCATGGCCAGGTACCCTCAAAGACAGAAATTTCCTGGGGACCAAGGTCACAGCAGGAGGTTCCTAGCAGAACTGGGTCTTAGAACCCAGGTTCCCCAGACCCCAGCACAGGGATCTTTCTCCTCAGGATGGTGGCCCTGGGGCCTCAGAACGGGGCCTGCTGTGTGAGAACCCGGTGGCCCAGAAAGGCCTGGGATCTACAGTCAGGAGCCTGCAGCAGGCAAATTCAGTCCTGGTCCCTTATATCAGCTTCCCAGGAAATAAGCCAACCGGGGTTCTCAGTGAAGTGGACCTGGCCCTGTTCCCACTAAAAGACATGGGTAAGAATAGGAAATAAGAGGACATGGAAACAAGGGACGCCAGGAGGGGACAGTTGTGCAGGCTGGGCAACCAGGTGGTCTGAATCCTTCTCACCTGCCACCTGTGTTCCTTCCAGCTTCTCCACAAAGAGAAGCCTGGTGCTTCTTGGGAGAGAAGGAGGTACCACTGCCTGCCACATCCGCCCTGCTTCTCCCAGCTTCTGACTTGAACCATCACTGTTGGCGGCATGCCTGCTTCTAGCACGACAGTGGCAGTGGTGTTGGTGCAGCTGGCCAGGCTCCTTGAGGCTCTGGAAGCTGCCCAATGAGGGAGTGGGGGTGGGGTGTAGCAGGGAGAGGGTGCGATTACCACGTCTCGGGGCAGTATTTTGCGCACAGATACTGTTACTGCTTTCTAGAGTTACACCTTTATGGCTTACTTCCTCCCTCACCTTCTATCTCCTGTGGGCAGGCATATTTGACAGTTCAACAAGTGATATTAACTTTTCGTTAAAAGAACATATGTTACCAGATAACTAATGGAGAAAGCAAAGATAAAGTGCTGGGGGCTTGACAGACGACTAGGGTCTCCTGAACAATACACTCTTCTCTCAGTCATCAAGGGTTTGGTGTCTGGCCTTGAAGCGTGGCCATGGGGTAACTCAGACGCTGGTTATTTGCTAGTGGAATTTTTAGTGTGTGTATATGTGTGCGTGAGAGACAAAATATAGATATATATTCTCAAATTATACCTCTATAATTTGAGAGAAAGGGAGAGAGTAATACTGACCCCCCAATAATTTCCTAGATATAGACATTTTTTAGTTCTTGAGGAGTTTGAAATACACCACTCAAAATGATTCCTTAATACTTTTTAATTTTTAAGACAAAACAAAAGAAATAGTGACTCCGATAAACACTCCCAAATCTCTTTTTTACTTGAATTGCAGGAAACAAGTCAAATGTGGTTTTAGCAGTGTTCTTTTTAACACTGAGTCACAATGGAAAAAAGAAATAGTGGAAATTCAGTGTGACATCCTGAAAAAACCAGAGGATCCTGAAGACATTAAAGTTCTTATCCTCTCCAGTTGACTGAGCGATATCCCTTCCCCATCTTCAGGATGACCTGCAGAGCTGGTTTCCTTGCCTTAGGGAGGGGTCACTTGTTAGTTGGAAATCCGGCTTGGATACACTCTACCAAGGAGAGGAGTTGACAAATGGTAAGAGTTTGTGAGTATGAGGGTCTGTGTGTGTGAAAACTACTGAAACAGAGGGTTTGAAATAATAAAATAAACCTTAATATACATTCTATAAAACAATAACCTTAAAGCAATAAGCACAATTGGGTATGTGCAAGCTGGATCCATGAAGTCTTTCTGAGGGAGCATAGGAATGGATGTATTTAAAATGATTACTGCTAGCTAGACTGTCGATTTCCCTAAGGATGCTTTCAGAAACTTAATCTGTATAAGAACAAAGCGGTCTTTCTCCATTCCCCTCTCCAACAACTACTTTTCAAAGAGAGATTAACCTTTCCTCCATTCTCAGGATCAAATTATGCATTGCTATACTGTCATCCAGGGCACTAATAAAAGGAATGCTTCAAAATTTTGCTTTGATCTCCAAAAAAGAATGACATTAATGAATGGGAACAAGGACTTTTATGTGTCATGTATTTGCCAGATTCTTTGATTTTGTAATAATTGAAAGAGCACCTGATAAATTTTTTCGTTGAAAGATTATTCAAAATAATTTCCTGAATGTGTCACTATTCAATTTTTGGTATATAATTCAGAAGATGTCCAAAGAACATAGTGACATCACTTATTTTTTAAATATTTCAAAATGGGCTCGGTGCCTGTGGCTCAAGTGGCTAAGGTGCCAACCACATACACCTAAGGTGGTGGGTGTGAATCCAGCCTGGGCCCACCAAAAATCAATGATGGCTGCAACCAAAAAATAGCCGGGCATTGTGGCAAGCACCTGTGGTCCCAGCTACTTGGGAGGCTGAGGCAGGAGACTCGCTTGGGCCCAGGAGTTGGAGGTTGCTGTGAGCTGTGATGCCACAGCGCTCTACCCAGGGGGACAGCTTGAGGCTCAGTCTCAAAAAAAATAAAAATAAAAATAAATATTTCAAAATGTTATGGGGTACAAATGTGGTTGTATCCATAAACTGTATAATGCCGAAGTCAGAGGTTTTAGTGTGCCATCATCAGATAGTTCACATTGTACCCTGAAGTCTGGTTTTAACCCCTCACTTCATTTCCACACCTCCTTCTTACTTTCCAGTAATCATAGCCACTTTATGACCAAGTGTAACAATCATTTCGATTCCACTTATTAGTGAGAACATTTGATGTTAGTTTTGCCATTCCTGAGATACTTTACTATGCATAATGTTCCCCCATTCCAACCCAGTTGCTACAAAGGACATTATTTCTTTTCTTTTCAGGGGTGAGTAGTATTCCACAGTGTGTGGTGTACATACCATACATCGTATTTTCTCCTTAAAGTCATAAATTAATGGGCATTTAAGTTAAATACACACCTTTGCGATTTTTAATTGTGTTGCAATAAGCATTTAAGAATAGATTTTTTTTTTTTTGATAAAATGACTTCTTTTCCTTTGGATAAATACTCAGTAGTGGGATTGCTGAATTGAATGGTAGGTCTACTCTACATTCTTTGAGGAATCTCCATACATTTATCACAGAGGTTTTACACATTTACAGTCCTACCAACACTGCATAAATGTTCTTTATTTCACTGCATCCACATCAATATTACTGTATTATAGTTTTGTTTTTTTTTGAACCTGCCACCTCTGGCATATGGGGCCAGTGCCCTAGTCCTTTGAGCCACAGGCACCACCCTGTATTATAATTTTTTAATGGTGGTTATTCTGATAGGGATCAGGCAGTATCTCATTGTAATTTTAATTTTCTTGATGATTAGTGATGTTGAGTATTTTGCCACATCTGTTGGCCACTTGTGTATCTTTTTATAAAACAATCTCTGTTTATATCTTTTGCGCACTTTTTAATGAGGTTACAGTTTTTTCTTATTGATCTGAATTCTTTGGATGTTAATCCTTTCTGGTGTGTATAGTTTGAGAATATGTTCTCCCAGGATGGAATTTATCTATTTACTTGTTTGATCCAATTTTTCTAGCACCATTTACTGAATAGGGCATCTTCTCTGGATTGTTGGGGAGGGGGGTGTTGTTTGTTTTCCTGCTTTTCAAAAATTAATTTGAGGCAACACCTGTGACCCAGTGGGTAGGAAGCTAGCTCATACACTGAGGGTGGTGGGTTCAAACCCAGGCCTGGCCAAACTGCAACAAAAAATAGCTGGACTTTGTGGTGGGTGCCTGTAGTCCCAGCTACTTAGGAGGCTGAGGCAAGAGAACGGCCTAAGCCCAGGAGTTGGAGCTGTGAACTGTGATGCCACAGCACTCTAGCAAGGGTGATAAAGTGAGATGCCCTCTCAAAAACAACAACAATGACAAAACTACTTTATGGTTCATCTACAAAAGTTAATTGGTCCTTGCTATATGGTTTTACTATTCTGTTCTTCTGGTATACACATCTCAACCTTTTACCAGTACCATACTGTTTAACCAGGTAAGGTGCTGCCCCAGAGTTGTCCTTTTGCTTAAGATTTCTTTTGTTATTCATTCTTTTTTGGTTCCAAGTGAGGTTTAGGCTTATTTTCTATATCTGTGAAAAATAGCATTAATATTTTGGTGAGAATTGCATCAAGTGTATTAACCGCTTTGGACAGAAGGAACATTTCAACAGTGTTGCTTCTTCCAATCCATGAGCATGGACATTTCCCCATTTGTTTGTGGTCTGTGGTTCCTTCATCACCGTTTTGTAGCTCTCTTTGTACATTCTACCTCTTTGGTTAAGTATATTCCTGGGCAGGTTTTTCTTTTTTTTTGTTTGTTTCAACTGTTATAAATGGGGTTTGATCTCTGCCAGAATCTTGCTCCTTCTCCTTCTTCTCCACAACTTCGTTTCCTGGAATCTCTAGTAGCTTCTGGTACTTTTCTCAGAGAATTATACTTGAGCTATTTCTTTTAATCTAAAACTTTTTCATCCTTCTGTGACAATCAGAAGACCAATGACTCTATTCAGCTATCCATCTTACAGCCCCTCTGCCTTAAAAAAAAAAAAAATTCCATTTTCATGTTTATTTTGGTAACAGTGATTATTAATTTTTTCTATGTACACAATAAAAAAGGAAGTGTATTGATCATAAGTTTTGTCTCAATAAAGAAAAATGTGATATTAATATAAAGATCACTTTAAAAAGAAAAATTATTACATTCATCTCACTGAGACTTTATAAAAACTTTTTAGAACTGATAAGAATAGTAATGTATAATAATTTTATCAGTTAAGTGCTAATAATACCCATAAGTATAACCCTGGAGAAAAAAAACTTTAAATCATATAAGCACAGATAAAATCCTTGTATATATATTTAGTTATAATAAACTATAAGTGGTTACTGGTAAACTACTCAAAATTATAATTAATAGTATTATTAATTATTATAATTAGAATACAGTTCTATGGAAAAAGTAGAATAAAATAAAAAATTAAGAGGAAAAAATACATATTTCTTGATTGTTAAAGGATAGCTTTTTCAATTATTTTTAAATGTACGATGCACTATTTAAAATACCAATATTTATAAGATAGTAAAATTACAATTAAATTTAACTAAACAATTTTATGATATAATTTTCCATGTAAATGTAGAAATATGACTAAGGTACATTTTTGTTGCCTATTCTCATTTTGAGATTTGACATGAAATGACTTAAGACCCCTAATATAAAGCTTTCTGTGACAGACACTATTAACTACCTGCCATTTTACATTCTTCACTTCTTTTTCCTTTCTTCTTTTTTTTCTTTTTTTTTTTTTTTTTTTTGCTGTAATATAACTCCTGATGTTATCAAGATCAACCATCCAGCTGGCGATTCTATTTTCCTCTTCTAATGCACCGAACTGCAGCTGTACAGCCTATAGAATGTGGGACCAAGTGGGTTTTATAACTTCCGCTTGGTTACCTTGGAGGAAATTACTTGCCTTCCAATTCACCAATGTACCTTTTCAAACTCTTAGGGAGATGGCAATGGCTGAACAGTTACCTTGGACCCCATAGAAAACAATATATGAAGAAAATTAAACCATCTCCAGTAAGCCCCAGACAGCTCATCTCTGCTTTGTGAAATGGTAGCGTAGTACATTACTGTGTTACTTAAATCACTATTTGGAGTATTTCTTGTTTACAACATCAAATTCTATATTCTAAATAAAGTAAATATATATGCTACATAGCAAAATATATAGAAATAAAATAGCTATATTATTGAAGAATTTGTAAAAATGCTAAGGCAGTGAAGTGACTAAAGACTGTGCTAGACCGTGCTGGGAATAATGAACTTGGACTCCAGTTCTAGCTTTGGCTTGGGGCTATATTCCCTTGGACAGGTGACTGCACTTCTCAAAAACTATTTCCTCAGTAAGGGAAACGGGATTCCATATTTTTCAGGTCTTATTTGTTAATTTATGTTTTTTTTTATTTTCCCTAGTGAAGACCCAGGAAGTTTCAAGAAAAGTTGTTATTTAATTGAGCCTTGAAAGGTAATTTAATGAATGCCTATGTTAGTTCAGAATTACAGAGCAAAAGTACCATTGTTCTCATGTCCTCTAAGAAGCCACCTAAGGTACAATAAATTGAGTTCATAGGACACTTGTAATATGAGAACAAAATATGTTTATTGAGCATAGGGTTTAAGATAGAAATGCAGAGGTTGGTTGATAGAAGCTGACCGTATTTAGCACTTTTTTATATTTAAGTGACCTGGTAATTGCAATTCTTAGCAGACTCTATAAGATAAGTAATACAGGCTGACAGTAATCATGACAGTGATCAAGGTAATTAAGTACATTTCATTTACATTTTATTTTATTAAAAATAAATAACATCTTGGAAGTTGAATGTGAGAAATTAGGAGCTGACTAGAAAACAAGAGGAATAACTGGCATGTAAATTTAAACATGGGTAAAATGTTAGTGGGGTGTACAATGAGAGTACATTAGCTCTTTTACATGTGACGTCATTTAAATTATGTAAAATCATAAATTATCAAGCAAATTGAAGTCTAAAAATAATTTACAATTTGTGTCACCCATCCAGGAAAAGAAAAGGCATGTTTAAAAAAATCACAGGACCTGGGCTGTACCTCATTCTCTGTTATGCATTTCAGAATGGGTTATTTAAATTTGTAAACAATGCTGTCCAATTATTTTTTCATGGTTTTAGAGACGATTAACCTGAAAATCAACGATAAATAACTTGTCTAAAGTTTCAAACAGTTAAGTTCTACTGACAAGATTTGTAGCCAACATATGAGACTTGAACCTTGGTGTTTCTTTAGCACAGTGTACTCTTTTGCCTTGAGTTAACTTTTTTACACCTGAGTCTATTCTCACTCTTTCCACATTGAAAAAATAAATAAACTGCATCTATTTTAAATATGCATGTCGAAGAGTCCCTACAACCACATGCCATCAGGATGCAGACAATTGCATCCCCTGAAAAAGTTCCCCTGTTCCTTTATCATCCATCCTCCACATCGTCCTTCAGCAGCAAGATAGTCACCTGTTTCTGTCACTAGACGTTAGTTATTTTATACAGATGGAATCCTACAGTGTGTATTTTATGCCTCGGTGTCACCTTTCAGTCTGCATGATTTTGAGATTTATCCCTTTTGTATTCCATAGCTTTCCCCTTTTTATTGTTGAGAGGTGCACCGTTATATAGAAATATCATATTTATTCATCCATTAAATTATTGGCAGACGTTGATACTGTTATCAATTTCATTTATGATGGATAAAGCTTCTGTCCATATTTGTGTTTACCTGCTTGTATGGATATATCTTTTAACTCCTCTCATAGAAGTATCTAGGACTAGAGACTATGGTAAGGGGATGGTTAACTTTTTAAGTAACTGACAAAGGGATTTTTGGTTTGGTTTGAACATTTTGCAATTTTATCATAAGTGCATAGAGTCCAGCTGTACTGCATCTTATCCACATTCGGCAGATATAATACAGATTTTATTACAGTATATGGTATAGTATAGATTTTAGCCAATCTAAAAGAAGTACAATGGTTTCTTATTATGGTTTTAATATTCAATTCCTTGAAAGCTAAATGAGGTTGAATATATTTTCTTAGGGTTATTGACCGTTTTGTATGTCTTTCAATCAATATTTTACTAAATTTAATTGTTTTTTTATATCATTATTGATCTTTTATATATTTTTTCAGACATATAGTGTAAATATTCTCCCTGGATCTTACACTTGAACACATACTTTTGATTTCTTAATGATAACTATTGAAGAGCAAACATTTCTCATTTCGTTAAATCTGTTTGCCGTTTTTATGTTTCTTGCTCTAGCATGTTCTGTGGTTTGATTTGGATTTGTCTATCTAAACACGTAGAGATTTTCCTTATGCTTTCTTCTAAGTGTTTTCTGATTGTGTATTTAGCGGTCTGATACATTTCAAGTTAACTTTGTGTATATAGTTGTATCAATTTTCTTCATTGTCATATGAACTGTTATACAGTGGCTTGAACAATACAAACTATTATCTGAAAATTTTGAAGGTGATCAATTTGACGGGGGTCTCAATGGGTGGAAACCAAGATTTTGGCAAGGGCTGCATTCTTTTTTAGAGGCCATAGGGAGAATCTGTTACCTTAATCTGCATAATTGTTGGCAGAGTTCATTTCCCTGCGGTAGCAGGATTGATGATCCTATATCTTTGCTGGCTAACAGCAGAGGACTCTTGCCAATTTCTGAAGCCGTCCATATGTGTTGGCTTCTGACCCTTTTCTTCTACCTTCAATCCCAGCAATATGATTGGGGTCTCTTACATGGCACATAACTTTCTGACTAGGTGGGGGAAATTCTTCAGTCATAAAGATTCATACGATAAGACTTGGCCACACTGATGACTTCCCATTAAAGGATTATTTCTGCTTTTCAAGGTCCTCAATCTTGACCACACCTGAGAAGACCCTTTTGCCACACAGGGCAGCATATTCACAGGCACCTCGCTGGATCCTTACACAAACCTGGCGAAGTGTGTAAGATCTATGTTGGGGCAAAGATTTCGAGTGTTAGAGTACTATTCTTTCCCATTACTTTCTGATCTTCTAAAGGTCAGCTACAGGAAGAGGCCCACATTCACACTCTTAGCTGTACATACGCTCAGGAACAACGAAATGAGGAATGACTAATTTACCACAGGTATCTTAGGGGAGAATTTTTTTTTTATTTTACTTTAAAAAGCAGCACTAAAAGGGGTTTAAAAGAGACATCAAGCGTCACTGTAATTGCTATTGTGGATGGAATTCTGGAAGAAAGAAAGGACATTAGGGAAAAATTAAAAATTTGAACAAAGTACAGGTGTGCATTGTTGTAACCCAGCCCTCTTTCCCCTGCCCACTCCTGTTCCCCAGCCCTCACCTGTTCCCCCCACCCTCTCCAGCCCATTTCTCTCCTCCTCCCTTCTCCCCCGCCCCAGTTGACTCCAGGAACAAGGCAAGTCCCTCCT
>CAUYQV010084565.1:0-33559 GCA_963574575.1 Galagoides demidoff | reverse complement strand
CTGGGGTACAGTGTGGGGTTTTCACACACAATCTGAAACACTTCCATCAAACTGGTTAACATAGCCTTCATGTCATTTTCTTATTGTTTTAAAACGTTCACATTCTACTCTTAGAAAGATTCACTTGTACCATTGTAAGGTAAACCTCAGAAGTGATTCAATGAGAGTCTGCAGGGAGCTCTGTCCAGTCCCTCCAAGTTGCAATCGGAGTCGTTGTTTCTCCAGTGATCGGGTGTACTATACACCTGGTGCTGTGACACATGAGGCCGTCCATCTCCTGCACCAAACTTCTTTTCCAACTTGACCTTGCCTCTTCTGTGTTACATGCCTGTCACATCAGTTTATTTCATATCTTGCCAAATCCTTCCCATATGCTGGTCATGGCCTTGCTCTCTTTTTGTGGAAACCCCTTCACCCATCTCCAGATAATCACCTTTCTCTACAATGAAGGTCTAGCTATTGTACAATTTACCAACTAAACATCTCAGGACAGTGCAACTTTCAACATTGACTTCTCCCTTCCAGATGGTCTAACCTATCCTATCGCTATAATACATTTCACTGTGTTTTAAAATTTCACTTACTTTTTTATGTGTTTGTTTCTTGTTTAATGTGTGTATACACTTTTTTTTTAATTCTCAGATAAGCTGTAAATTTCTATATTTACAGGAAAAGTTCTATATTTTCTCTTGTAGCCTCCAGAAACAGGAGCTGCACTGAACACATTTTAGATGTTTAGCAAATACATATTAAAGTCAATCAAATGAGACGCGGGATTTCAATGTTGTGTTGTTACACAAACATGCACAGGATTCGTTAAGACCTTCATACTCACAGAGAAATAGGGAAATTCTATCACTGAGGCTAAATGTTGTTGAGTTTTATCATAAATCTATCATTAATACGGACCCCATAGATTTGGAATTCCTTATGACAGAATTTTGAGACCTCCCAGGTAAAGACACAGTGAAGTTTTTTATTGAAGAAACTTAATTTTCAAAGAAGGTGAACATAAGGCAGAGTTATAGTACAAACATGTTTGAAAGTGGACAAGGAGAGCTAGATAACTATTTAAGAGTTTTACTTGTAAGACGTGCATTAACTCTGCAGGTGCATTATTAACTGGAACAAATATGTACACCCTCTGTTAGTTATCAGTTTGAATATCTGCAAAGTATTTTTTAATAAGTCTCCATATCTATTTGATGTAGTCACTAATTTAGACTTTGCAAAACTTCACACAGCTTTTCTCGCTTCTATTATTGTGAGGGTATTCCATTTTATGGCAGCTAACACATGACGATTAAATATTTTTATGTATGTTCCTAAGAGTGCTATGTTGATACTAACTTTTTAACTACATTAGTTAAAAAAATGTCAAGATGGAGAGACTGAAACCGGCCTTTTGATTTAGGATTCTGGGCTAGTCATGGCCGGTCTGTTACGACATGCAAAGCTGCTTGAGATCATATAATAAATTTTTATACTTTGGGCTGGTTATAGTTAGCCCAAAGAATAGTCACATTCTGGATTAGTGATTCTAGCCTAGGTTGGAACAGCCACATCAAAAAGTCCAGAATCTTTTAATTGCCACATTGTCCGCATTTTACAAGGACTTAGAACCCAGCTATTAAATGAGGGTTTAGATTAAAAGAGTCTCTTTGCAGTTCTAGCAATCCATAATTTATGATTTCCTTTGTACGAGGACCTCTTCATAGAGTAAATTGGCATTTGTATTTGATTTTTAGATAATATTTTTGAAAACCCCTCTTAAAAAACCATGATGAGGACTCAGGCAAGCTGAGATTTGTATCCTGAGTTCTCCACTTTCCAGCATCACTTCCTTGGGAATATAACTATAGTATCTACTGACTTTATTTTCTTTATAGGTTAAAATGGGAATGATTTCTCTTTCTGATCTGCTTTGGTGAGTGATAGAAACAAAAGAGGACCACTGTTTATAAAAGAAGAATCGATATCACTGAATGATTCTCTCATGAGTCAATGATTCTCTCTCCATCGTTACATGGAATTTTTGATATCTACTTTTCTGATTCACCTGTCTTTTTTCTTAACCTCACATTTTCATCTGGGTTAAAAACAGTTGAGAAGGAAGAAAAACAATTCTCCATATGTTCCGTATTGTCATCTCTTTTGTGTTTGTATAGGGAGGTAGAGATTACAAATAGAAATCTTGGAGGCTGTCCGAGCTACCTTCAATCCCAGCACAATTACTAGTTACACAATCTTGAAATTCTGAACAATCTCTCTAAGCCTGAGGTTATTCATGTTAAACATGGGGATAGTAGATACACCTACGTCATAGGACTGTTATGGGGGTTTTAGAAAGTAATGCTGCAATGCATTTCACATAGTGCACTGCACACAATAAGATGTTTAATAAATACTAGATATTATTTCTGTATTAATACTGATGAGTACTCAAACACACACACTTTGGCACATACATAGCAGGCACTCAAAAAGAATTTGTGCAAGGGGGTAGTGCCACCTTGGAAAACCTGATCAAGGGTCTGCAGAGCACGAGGTGTCAGAGGAAGGAGAAAAGCCACCAGCAAAAGCTGCTCTCTGCCAGGGGCTCTGACAATGAGCAGGCAGGGTGTCCAGGAAAAGTCATGACCTGCCCTCCTCCAAGAACCTCAGGGACCATAGATGCTGGGGGTGGGGCACCGGGGCTCGGTTCAGGGATTCAGTGCTTCACACACATACAAAAAATCCACACCAGAGAAAAAGAATTTTTGTGCCCAGGAATGAGGTCTTACGCTGTAGAAACCACGAATACAGAACCCGTCCTGAGATGCCTTCATTGTGAACCAAATAAACCCCCAAACAAATTCCCCTCCAGCTTCTAGAACCTTGAAGACAGTGAAATGGAATTCAAAGTGCTCCGTTTAGCAATTCTAGGTCAAATGAGACTTTTGTGTTAGGGGGAAAAAATCCCAGGTGTCTGTGCACGTGTGTAGGCATATTCTCTTCCATCTTCAAGGCCTCATTCAAACCTTTCTTGCCCTTTGTGGTCCAAGTAGTTTAGTCTCATCCCTGACCCACAACTTTCCGTAACACCGATTATCCGTCTCCTGGCATCTTATCCATCTCTAGTACAGCTGAACAGATCTGTTATTTTTAAATCCCTGTTTTGTTTTTATTTTCTCACTTTGATGGTATGTTTTCTGAGAACAAAACCTGAAATCTCTTCCTCACGTGTCCATCAACTGCCACCTTCCCCCCCCCACAACCCCCCTGACACTTAGCGGGGTGATAGATCTTTAGTATAGGTTCATCTTAGCATGTGGAAAGATCATTTCAAACAAATAAACAAACCAGAAAAGGAAATCTGGTGAAGTATGCACTAAACCATTGATGGTGTTTTCTTCCCTTTGAAGGTAAAGCTAACTTTGGGAGTTGCGGGGGAAGGTGGCCCATCTGGTCCTGTGACATTTTTCTGGAAATACCATCAAAATGGAAGTGAGAACAGTGCTACAAACTGAACAATCACGATCCCCTCTCACGTCTGAAAGGAAGATTGTGAGAGTAATGAACATAAATCAGGCTGGGCTTGTCCTGCCCGAATCCAGGCAAAACAGGTTTTTCTTTTAAAAAAACATCTGCCATCAGGGGATTTAAATCGGGTACTCCTGTTTTTAGAAAACTCTCTATTTCCTTACAGGATGTCAGCTTTGATCGCTAATCCCTGGGAAATGTCGTAGGAACTACTCCGGTTGGCAGAAGCACTGGCGAGTGGGTGTGGGCAGGTGTGGGGAAAAAACTTAGGAGGGGAAAAACTCTTTCCTAAGCTGACGCATTATTTTAAAATAAAAAGACAACCAGAGGCTCTTGAATCTAATGATTCCCTCTGTGAGTTTTCCAGTAGCGTGGCCCAGGGACACCTTTAGAAAACGTTCTGTCTGCAGGTCAGCGCTTTCTCGTCCGCTCCTCTCCCTGGCCAATGGCATTAACGTGCGTCTGTCAATACTCAATTTCATCTGCCGCAGAGCAGCTCAGAGAGGGAAGCACATCGTGTTGCATTTTCCTTGCCTCTCAAACTGGAGTTCCTGCTTCTCCCCAGCTTTGTGTTGTCAGCAAAACATAACGCGTTTACAATCGGTCTCTTGATCTAAGGTAATTACCTGCAGGAGAAATAGGGAGGGTAAGAACCTAACAAGAGAAGCTGTATGTCGTCTAGTGGTGGGCCGCTGTCCTGAAAGTGTATCGGACTTGTCAAATTGGTTCAAATTAAATTGACACGGTGCTCTTCCAGGCATCACTGCGTTATTATACATCTCAGAGCCCTTTGGGGCAGTAAATGCCTTCAGAGTTAAAAAGGAATGTGCAAAGGAAACGGGCTCAAAGGAGCCAGCTACAAGGACAGCAGGGTCTCCAGGAGGATGCGTTCCAACTGGCTGGAGAATGCAGAAGGTCATGTTCTTACTGGAGCTCAGTGTGGGTCTTCTCGCAGCAATTTCTCGTTCCTGCTTTTGTGACAGAGGTGTCCCCAGGCCTTAATGATGAAGTCCAGGAACTAGTTTTTCCCTGCCTCTGGCTTCATTTATTTATCGTAACATTATGAGCACGGTCCAGGGAAGCGGCTGGGCCCAGCAGCAGCAGTCCCAGCTTAAAGGGAGACAGGGGAATGCTCATCCTGGCCTTCCCTGATGGGCCTGGTGACCTTGGCCAAGTCATTTAACCTCAACACACTGGGGCCGTCATTTATAACTGAGTAGGGGAGAGAATGAGGCCTGGATCACCTCGCCGGGGTGTCAGGAGGAAGAACTAATTAATGATTGTAAAGCACTTTGCAAACAGAAAGTGCTGTACAAAATGCTTAATATTAATAATAAAATGCATTCACTGCAAACCTCTAGGCATATGTGCAGAAATAACGACGGCAATTAAAGTAGCATGCTAACAAAACTCATTAACCCCCAAACCTCCTTCTGCCTGTACTTAGCTACTGTAGAGTCATTGCTTTTCCCAGACTGCCAGGTGGTGCAAGGAGGAAGGCTGCAGTGGAGGGCACTGCATCCCTCCCTCCCTTTCTGGGCAACGGGCAGGTGTGCATGTGTGACACCTGTCCTGAGAGCCAGCAGTCCTAAAGCCCATCTCTGTCTGCCCCTGCTGCCCTTCCTGCCTGTGGACTCATGCCTTCTCTCTACTTTGTATTCTTTATTTCCTTCCATGCACATGTGATTTTCCTCTGCCCAGACTGTAAGTTCCAGGAGGACAGAGTTTCCCTTGCATTATAACCCTCTGATTTGTTGAAGAGCCCGTACACCTGTTAGGTAGATAGTGAGGGATTTGGGCTCCTGCAGTGACAAAGGTGGGCACCCTCACTGGGTCCTGATAAGAGCCAAAATGCCTCATTATCTACCTAACACAGCTACGTGGGCCGGGGACCAAGAGGCAGGCACATACACTATGCTTTTCCCAACTGCTGGATTAGACTGAAGGGCAGGGTGTTACTGGAAATAGGCCAAACTCATTGGTATTATCTTCCCCCTAGTAAGCTGGTCGCTATTGCCAAAAGGTGCTGAGAGCTAGAAGGAGGACTCCTTAGGACCCTGGGGGACTGTGGAAGAGGCAAGGAAGGGCCTCTACTCAGATACCTACAGCTTGGAACCTGGGGGGAAATGAAAACAGAGATTGAGAAAGTGACTTTAGAGAAGAGGGGAGGGATTGGTGTGGTGTGTTTGGAGTAAGCAGAAGACAGACCCAGGCCTGCTGCCTTGTGTGCTTCACAGCTAATAAGGGTGGAGAAAGGGGGGGAAACCCATGCACAGCTGGAGGCCATAGCCTGGTGTGGGGGACACCAGGAACTTCAGGAAGACAGGTCAGGCACCTTGGAGAAGATCGTTTCTCTTTCAATGTCTTCTTTGTAATAATAAATGGCTAATTTGGAAAAAAAAAAAAAGTAGCCTCTCTCCTAACTTCTTTTTTCCACATGTTTAATAGAACACCATTTTGTTTGTTCTCTTTAACTTTTAAATTTCATACCTCACCTTGCCCAGAGTTCCAGCTCATGTCAGAATTTTTGTGCTGCAATGGCATATTTTAGAGAAAATAAAAGTGGTGTGCAAACCACATTCCTGAGGCATTGTGAGTCAAAATTTAATCTGATTTTACCTTATGTACAATACTGGCATACAGGACTGTGATATGGACCTCTACATTGATAAGCTAAATGGCATTATAAAATAGGACCACATATGCTATAAAGAATGTACTCCAAATTATGTATCAGACTAGCATAATATTTACCAAATATTATATAAAGCAGTAAAACAAAAAAAAGCCAAAGTCAGATATTCTATCTGATTGTTGACAAGAGATGTCCTGGAAAGGAGCTTCTTGGACAGTATGGAAGGGCCTTTAGTCTTAGAGGAAATAACCAAGCAACCTCTGGGCAGAGTGCATAAGGTCAAGGGTGGGGCAGGAGGAGCTGGCTGTGAAAAGCCTGGGGCTAGCTATGTTAGGCAGCTTGAGCACAAAAGTCTACTTCAGGGGAGGAGGAAGGAGGAAGGAAGGAGAAAGGAGGAGTGGAAGGAGGGAACTAACAGCCCACTAATCCAACACTGAGTGACACGCCAGTGACCAGAGAAAGACATAGTAAGAACCCAGAGGAGGCCAGGAGTGGGACAGCCTGTCTGAAGATCCATCCTGGTGGGGCGTGTTGTGAGGAACATTCTGGATTTCTGGCAGCCTTTCTACTGATGATTCCCTCCCGTGGAGAGAAGAGAGTGATTGTAGACAAGCGGTTTGGGAGATTACAGGTCTGGAGATGACTTCAAAAAAAATAAAAATAAAAATCCAAAATGACCAAAAACAAACAAAAATACCCCCAAGCAAGGCTACCAGGGAGCACAAGTCTCAATTTCATGGCCAAATCAAAAACTCCCTGACTAGGAAATCAGTATTCTGCCTCAGAGTCTCTTTCCTGAAGGCTGGACAGAGCTCGCAGGAGAGGCGGCAGGAGAACAGAGGACACTGGTGTACATCCTGGGATTCAGTTCTGCTGCAGGACTACAGGACCTCGCGGCAGGACCTTGAGCAAGTCAGTTCCCATCATCAGCCAATTGCTCATCTGTAAAGCAAAGCATTTGAGTTCAACCACCTGGGAAGTTTTTCCATCTCTGATTACTGATGCAACTCACAGTGTTGAGTGTCCAAATGAGGTTTTATTCACTTACTCAATGGCCAAGAAGCTGACTTAGGTAACACTTAATCAGACCTTAGTCACTTAGGTGACTGCTTTAATCAGAGCTATTATGAACTTACTAAAGTTATATGACTTTGGGGTTTCACCCAAAATTCACTCAACAGCCCTTGCAGGCCCAACCCTTTGCCAAATGCTGAAAGGATGACCCTGACCCTGCTCCTGAGGAGTTCGCAGCCTGCCTGGTAGGTAAGCCACATTAACCACATGGGTTTTTCATGAAAGCAACAAAGGACGAGAGAAATAAGGACCCTCATGCTCACTGCCGGGTGAGAGCTACAGACCACAGTGCTTTGAGTTTAGTGAAGCAGGAGTTTCCAAAGACAAGGAGGTATGACCTGGGCTTAGACAGTAAATGTTCTGTTCATCCTAGTACTCCCTTCCTGTATTCTGATTCTTGCTGGTGACAGATAAACAAACACCCAAACCCATATCACCCACCCCCAAGGCTGATATCCACAGCTGTCACACAGCAGGGTGCTTAGTGAACCTCTGTTGACTACTAGGTAGACACAATAGAGAAATATGAACAAGTCCAAATATAGAAGGCACCGTTTTAGTGAGTTTTTGTACCCTAAGAGAACTCACCTAAGACTAAGTACTCATAAGGTGGTGGAATGACCACTATGCTCAGTGTCTAGAGTCCAAATCCTTACACTGTCATTGAGTACCACTCTGAATCTGTAGGTCTCTTATGCTATTTGAATTTAGCGTTAGACTGCAGGATTTTTCATCCCATTCTAGTAGACTGGTTCTGAGTAGCAAAGTTGGAGGCGGAGTAGGAAAGTCAGGGGCCTTCAGGAAGATCCTGGTACACAGAGGATAATTGATGGAGTTATGAGCTGGCTTCAGCAAGGGGCGTGTTGGGTGTGGGCACAGGGATGGTTGGCTTACTCCTCCAGTAGGACCAGAGTTGGCCTTTCTGAAATGTTCTTCTCACTCTAATGAAGATCTCGTTTCTTTGTCTTTGTGCACTGTACATTTTCAGCAATCACATTTCTTCAGGAACAGTAATTACACTGCATGTAGGCCTATAAAAGGGTGCTACCAGTAATCATAACGGATGGTGGTTGAGAGTCAGGTTTGTCTCTGGGGAGCTGGACATGTGCTCACCCTATTATTAAATAATACACTTCCTTGCCAACCCACCATCAATTCTTCCTCTTCTCAAATTAGGAAACTGCATCTACATACCCTCGCCAAACGTGGAAGAATTTTGTTTCAACAAACACACAAACGAACAAAGCAAAAATCTACCATTTAGAGAACAAAGAGGCCTTAAGAAACAACGAACACGAAGTGCCAGGAAATTGAAGCTGAAGGTGTTATTTAGAAGAGAGATTCAGGATGAATATACGTGTAATATGCCTGAGGGAGAGTTGGGGGACACATACATGCCCTTCTCAACGTAAACTCTAAAATTAGGTGCTCCTAAAGTATGGTCTCTGTGAATGTGTACATATGTGTTTGTGTGCACATAAAAGTGTGAATCTCTGTCAATTCTAAATACAAAGATGTGATTCTCGGATTGCAGAGGAAAGAAAGGCAGAGAGGAAAGCATGGAGGAGGCGGGGTGCGGAGGAGATAGGGATGAGTAGGTAATTTAAAATTATAACCCAACAAATGCAAAACAGGAAGGGAACAGCATTTTAAAGAGGCCAGTAGATAGCATCAGCTCATTAGCGGTTCCATTACAGTGTGCATTGGTTTGCTTTCTCTCCTAGCACACACACACAGAGTGATGTATGTGCATGTGGGTATGGAGGAAATAAATTAAATAAACACAGCCCAAGTTATTTTAGGGTATTCTGAGCAGTAACTCTCATTCTTGAAGGTAGTGGCGAGAATTCTGAAATGTTTCAATCTTTGAACTTCGCCATTGCACTTCAAATATAATTGGATTCCCAAAGAATCCCTTCAATAAATGAGTGGAGAAAGGTCAGGATGAAAGGAGTGGAGCTCTTTCCACCAATTAGACGAGACAGTAGGAGATTCTGTGGCTGTCAAAGATTGGAGAACTTTGTTTCCATTTGGAAAAGATTAAAGTCTTATTGCTCCTGTCTTAGATACGAAAGACCTGAAATGCATCCCTTCGATGTAACCATGGTTGAATGACAACTCTATGCATGTAGTTAGTGAAGCTCATTGAGGAGGAGAGAAGAGCAGTAAATTTTAGGAAAGTTGAACTGTAAGAATTGAATACTTTGATTGAATTTGATAGCTCTTAATGGAAAACTGTATTGAACTGGCAAAAAAAAAATGCAATGAGATTTGGTGAAAAGGATCAAACTGAAATTTAGTTTTTAAAATCCTCAGAATTAATCTTGCCCATTTCATGCATTTAATAGCAGGAATTATTTTACATCAAGAAATACAATGTCAGAAACAGGGCAGGATTGTAGAGGTGGAATTAGTAAGAGGGTACCAGGGAGAAGCTAATTTGCTTTCCTGCTCTAAAATTTCCCCCCAGAAATCATGTCTTAGAATATGTTTGATTTTTTATTTTAATTTTAATTAATGATGATGCATGATTTCCTAAGGACAATCTTTGAGTGGAGCTTGAGCTATAACCATTGCACTGAGTAACCAGGGTGGGCAAAATGAGTCAGCATGTCTGCAAGTCAGGGTGGATAGCCTGGGAGGTCCAAAGAAAAGTCCTACAGGTTGGGATCATGAGTCTTTGAAAGATTTCAGGTTAGCTCAGAAAGAGAGAGTCATTCTATGGGGACTTTGGGGTTATGGATAAATGTTGATGACCTCGTAAGAGTGCCAGGGTTTATTCTTGACAAGGGCATTGGGGTACAGGGGAATCAGTCCCTCTTAGAAATTATGGCCTGAGACCTACACCTTGAATGCTGGTATGTGTGGCAGGTGCAGGTGGCAGCCAATGGGCAGCTCTCAGGCCCATCGCCAGCAGGGTTAGTTTTCTTTCTAAAGTTACTATCTTTAAGTGAGGCACTCAAACCAGTTTGCAGCAGCTGCCACCACCTCCTCTTGTCAGCTCTGCTTCCTCAATTTACATTAACTGTCCATTTCTGAACTCCGGTTAGGCGGTGTGCAGTAAGGCCTCACTGCGTGGCTGTTCGGAATAGGAATGACCTGCAGAATTCTTCTTCCCACTTCCTCCATGATGATTTTCTGAGAAGCAAGAAGGGCAAAGGCCCGGAGTGATTCAGCAAAGGTGCATATGGTATTCACTCTGCAGAGAGCAAATATGGAACAGGAGAAAAAGTGACAGTCACACCATTTGCATTTGGTATGTAAATTCAAGATACATATTGATTTACATGTATAATTTAGTAACCAAGAAAAAAGAAAAAAAAAAAGAAAGAAAGAAACCCAGATAGCTAAGTAAACATGAATACCCACCCCAAGCTAAAGGCTGGTCTCGTGGTGGTGTTTGTAAATGGCACTGTGTGGTGGCACATCTCGGCATGCAAATGTGTACAAACTTAAAAACTGTCGCTAGGTTAAACAACACCTTTCCCAGGAAGCACAACTGATTTAGCAGCTTGTGCTTTATGCATTGGTCTCCAGGGCAGAAGGCCCTTTTCCTCACCTCAGAGTGTGGGCAGGAAGCAGGATGCATCTCCGTTCTTTCCTTGCTGAAGTCCACCTCCACGCTGATGCAGCCCAGGCTTTTTAAACACCTTTCCCAGTCATGAAGAACTTAAACATGTATTCCTCATTACCTTTGGAGAGGTGTCTACATGCCTTCACTGGCTTCATCTGTATTTAAACTTATTTCCTATTCTCGCCAAATTTCCCCCACTTCTATGCCTGAAGTAATCCCTCCAGAGAGAATTCTTCACCGTCCTCTGGACACATGAATATTCCCTCCACCACCCTTTGGCTAACCTAGGACCATCCAAAAGAGTGCCTTTCCCTCATCCGTCAAAATCATATTCATGTCTCAAGCTTAACTTGGACTTGATAGGCTCTGCCAAACCTTCACGGCATCTACAGCTATGCAAACTGCTCCCTTCCAGGACCAGTTACGGCACTTGTGGTCTCTCGCGGTGTTCTCAGTCCCATTCACACACGGTTGTATGAGGCTCCCTAATTGCCTAAGTGGGCTCTTCTTTCCTCAACTAAACAGAATGTTCCCTGTGGGATGAGAGTCCATTTCTTCTCTGCAAAACACTCCAGTGGGCACAAAATGGACATATTCATGCTAGTATGGAATGTTGGGTTGAGTTGAGAAAACATTTCCCCATTTTCACTGTTGGTTATTAGACCATGTTTTAAAACCTATAATAGGAAACCTTAATCAGTGATTATAGTTGAAAATGGGTTAGCAGAGGAATGTAGAGAGTACAAAAAGTATATTACAGGATAGATTCAGGGATTCCTCTTCCTCCCTCCCTCCCTCCCTCCCTCCCTCCCTTCCTTCCTTCCTTTCTTCCTTCCTTCCTTCCTTCCTTTCCTCCCTCCCTCCTGCCCTCCTTCCCTTTCTTTTCTTTCCTTTGTTCTAGGAAAACACTCTGTCACCCAGGTTGGAGTACAGTCATTGTCATAGCTCATTGCAGCCTTGAACTCCTAGGCTCAGGTGACCCTCCAGCCTCAGCCTCCCAAGGAGCTGGGACTAAAGGAACAGGCTGCCATGCTTTAGTTTTTTGTTTTTGTTTTTAAATATTTGGCAGAAATGGAGGAGGGTCTATTTATGTTGACCAGGCTGGTCTTGAACTCCTGTCCTTAGGCGATCTTCCTGCCTTGTTCCTCTCAAAGTGCTGGAATTACAGGCATGACTCACCATGCCTGGCCAAACCTTTCCTTTTGTTTCCACTCTGTTATGCTGTTTCTCCTGTTTGTGATAAGCAGCAACATGTACATATTGTAATCAAGGATTTCTGAACCTTGACACTATTACTACTTTGGGCAGACCAATTCTTCACCACATGCAAGACGTCCTCTGTATTGCAGGATGTTTAAACACATCCCCAGTCTCTGTCCGCTAGATGACAGTAGCTTCTCCTTCCTCTGTGCCTCAGTCCCACAGTTGTGACAACCAACAATATTTCCAGACATCGCCAAATGTCCCTGGGGGTCAAAGTCAGCATCAGTGTGCCCCCACCCACCCATGCTGAGATACACTGCTATAGTGATACAAAATTCTTAAAATATTTGCATCTTTTTAGTGGGTTGAAAGAAAAAAAGATCTATGACACCTTAATACTTAGGAAAATTTTGCGGTTTCCCAGATTGTTTATTATTAAAATATTTGCTAACCCTTCCTATGTCCTTAACTCTTGCTGTTTTAAGTGATTTACAAATATCACTTTATTTAATTCGTACACCCATAAGGTAGGTATTATAATCATTCCATTTTACAAACGGGGAACCAAGGCTCAGAGGGGTTAGGAAATTTATTCAAGGTCACACAGCAGAACGAGGATTCCAACCCAGATGCTCTTGCACTGAAGTCTGTGATTTTTATCCATTGTGCCTTTTGCAAAGGCAGAAATTGGGGTTCTCCAGATTATCTCAAATTTGGAACAGAGGTATTTTTAAAATATTTTTCACCAGTTTAGAGTGCCTGATCTGGGAATTAACCATAACCCCCAGTCACTGCTTTGAACATTCACAAGCACTCTTTCTCTTTAACAACTTGCTCGGTAGAGAGCCGTTTCTTATGGCTGGGGCTTGGACAGACACCTGCCTTAGATACAGGGAGGTGTGGCTGTGCATTAGAGAGGGTGAGTATACTTCAGAGGGCATGGAAAATATTCAATCTGTCATAACTGAATTAATCCCTCAGTTCTCGGTACCCAAGGGGAAGCCCCAAACTGATTGCTGTTTTGTATTTTCAGCTGTTTTATATTGTCAGGCTATTCCCAGCTCAAAATCTCTAGTGAGTCTTTCCTTCCAGCTGCACTGAGTCTAAACTCCTCTGACAAGATGTCAAGACCTTTCATTCTCTCACAATTCCCCACGCGGTCCACCTGCTGGTGTGGCTGAGAATCCTCACTCCCCTCTTTACCTTCCACATGTTCAGGTGAGTCCACCTGTTCTTATAAGGCGCAGCCCAAGTTCAGCTCCTTCTGTGAACTTCCTCTATCATTGCAACCTTCAGCTTACTTTTGCTAGACTCCTTTAGCACCTGTGTTTTTATGCCATCTGAGTCTGTTCATGATGATAAAACCTTACATGTGGTTTTATTTTTCCTATCTTTTATACTCATTGTTGCAACTGTATCGTATAGGTCTTGAAGGACTGGATTGAGTCTTTTCTTGTACTTCCAAACTCCACATTAGGCACAAGACAGGTACTCAATCAAGATGTTGACCCACTGATCATTCATTCATCATCCAGCTTCACCCTCTTTTCACCATGAAGGGGGCCATGCCTTTCTGCCCTCACTTCAGGGGAAGCTAAACTACAGCACAAAGTCCTTCAGTGGCTAACTTGCAGCCCTCCTGGTGGTCAGCTGCAGAGCACCAAGTGGAATAACAATCTTCCAAGAAAACACAGTTTCCAAGAGGAGGTGAAGCAGGGCATCATAGCCAGTCAGCATAACGCAATTGTTTACCTTGAAAAGGGGACAGAGACTATGTCCTTAATTCTTGCTGTTTTAAGTGATTTACAAATATCACTTCATTTAATTCTTATACCCATAAGGTGGGTCCTGTAATCATTCCGTTTTACAAACAGGGAACCAAGGCTCAGAGAAATTTTGCTCTTGTAAGAAAACAACAGCAACAAGTACCCATTGCTCGATCTTAGGGGGTGTTTGGCTGACAGCGTCAGGGATGTGGCGTATGTCATTAAGGTGAAGTAGGATTAGATGTGTGCTGGGCTTCTGGTACAGAGACAGTAAGTGTGAGAAGTGAATTTTTGAAAAGCTTGTTTTATACGGAGGCGTTTATTTTCCTAGATGATGATGATGGTAACACATTCAGTGTCCATCTGTAGCATTTGGACATTTTTCAGTGCTTTCATGTACGGTGTCTCTCCTAATCATAATGTATACATACACAGATATAGGCACATAGATATAGATAGATAGATGTAGATACAGACATGGACATAGGTATAGATACAGATATAGATATAGATATATACACAGTACAGGGTGTCCCCAAAATCACCCATAAAGTCATCCTACATAAGAACGATGGGAAATTATAGCTAATGTAGCTTTACTTACAAAATAGTCATTTCAAAATTTTACTGAATATTCTCTATGTGTTGGCTACCTCTTTGTAAAATGTGGAATGAATATTGTGTAGATAAAGGTACATTTAGCTGTAATTTTCCTTATCTGTGGCCACTTTGGGGACACCCTGTATAATAAACACAGAAAAGGGGCTATCGCCTCAGATCTATAAAACTCCTGGAGTCCCGAGCAATTAAAGGAATTTATGCAAGTGGATTGCCAGAGCCTTCTTATTCTAAGATTTCTACTTTCCCTTTAAGTCATTTTGATTTTGAAAGTCACATGATGCACACAAGAGAAAATCCTTAGTGTTGCAGTAATCCACTGGCTCTTGTAACGTAAGAATCAAATATTTACAGAAAATTTGAATATGAAATTGCACTTTCCTTGTCCCCATAACAGTTGCTCAACTAACAAACATTAATAAATTTTGAAGGTCTTTTGTTCTAAGCAGGATGAGGAACATAGAGGAAGGCTCTCAGTAATGCTCATTTAAATTTAAAAGTCAAGCAATGAAAATTTTTGTTGAAGAAACACTTCTAAAGGAGAACTACACAGATAAGTGGGTGTTATCATTTGCACAATTATTTTTTGACTTTCTCATATGGGTGGATGAGCCACTGGTGACCGTTTTATGTTGCATTTCTCTCGTGAGTGGCAGAGATCATCTGAATAACCTGGTCCATTAGCTGCTCTAACACTAAATGGCATCTTTCTGAAGGATTTGTTTCCTATGCCTGGCAGCAATCTCTGACTAAGTCTAGGTACAACTGACCTGTTATTTCCCGCACCCCACAGTGACACTTTTGAGAATAAACTTTCCTTGTTAATGGGTTTGATCCATTGTTAGCATCAATGGATATCCCATTTACTTCAATAGTTAATTCAAAACAATTTTTTTTAAATTAATCCCAATCCCCTAAGTATTCCTGAATTCCAAATACTTTGCTTCTGGACAAATCTAGTGAGGTGAATTAGGCCTCTCTCTTTCCATAGGGGACCTTCATTGGGTTCCTCACTCATCCTCCTAGGAAGCTTTTCTGTAAAATCATGGGAGAGTATTTGTGCTAATAACTGGGGCTGGGAAGACATCACCTACTTTAGTAAAAAGTTCATGTTACTAGAGCTGATGGTAGCCAAGGTAATTTGACACAATTTGATTAGGTGAACTTGGAAAATTTCCTCTAAGAAAAATACTATAAAAATAGTTTAAAAAACCAAGCAAAGGCAACATGGTCTTTGCTTAATTCCTGCTGGAGTGACATTTTCTCATGAAGGGCTCAGCATGCATGCAGCCAACCCCACACATTTGGCCGTCATGACCATCATTGCTTTGGAGCAGTGAGGTTATACAGCAGCTTGTATGGTGAGTGGCTCCTGCCTGACTCCTGTTTGCCATCCTACTTCCTACTTTACCATCAGATCCTGTTTTTTCGATTGGAGAAAATAAGATTATCAAAATATTCATTCATTGTCCCTACGACAGCTGATCAACTAATGAGCATTAACAAATTTTGAACGTCTTATGTTCTAAGCATGATGAGGAACATAATAGAATGGCTTTAGTAATCCTCATTTCATTAAAAAAAATCAAGCAGTGGAGATATTGGTTAAAGAGACAATTCTAAAGAGGAGAACTACAAAGACAAATGGGTGGGTTTTTTGTTTTTGTGCAAAAAGCATTGAGTGCATTTTTCTCATGAAGGGCTCAGCATGCATGCAGCCCACCCCACGCCATTCGAAAACTCATAAGAACTTATATGAGAAAGGCATCCATGGGAAATAGAGCAGTTCTTAATGGCAAGTTCAAGTTTCCAAAGAGTGTATTAATTAATTCACCAAGTCAAATGCTAGGAATCATTAAGTTTTTACAAGGTGCTTTTCGAAGGTTTATATTCTGGATTTGGGAGACAGGTCAGAATCAAACTTCATTGTCAAGCACAACAAATAATCTTGCAGTTGGAAGAGGACCGACTGTAGACAATACATGGCTTGCTTATGTTTCACCCCATGCTAATTATGTGATACTTACACTTGTATGCTTTTGTACTTGTATTTATAACCAAAGATGGAAGAAATAGGCCAACATTTGTTATCATGAAACCATGAGGTAAGTGTTAATTTTAACTTTTTGTATCTGCCCTCTGTCTTTGTCTCAGGTGTTTGTGTGTGTGAATAGATATTGTTTTTTGAGTCTGGGGAAATGTGATTTAAAAAAATATCTTCTTGAAGAAAGGGCAATTGATACCTGGAGCTATACACTATTAGAAAGACACAGCTGATGCATTTCAGGATATTAAGAGTCTGAGAGATTCTGCAGAGTAGCCAGGCCACACACACTCCCTCCCACAGAAACAGTCTCCTCTTGTTCACTTCAGCCTGTCTCTGTGTGCCCAGCTTTGCACAAAGTGCTATGTGGATAACTAACAAAAGGCGAAGTTTCATCCTTCATAGCAAACTTCTAGAGAGGAGACAGACATATAGGGAAGATGGTGTGAATTGAGCATTCTCAGCAAATATCGGCATTGCTGGGAAGCTGGAAGTTGGCCAAGGTGACTGTGTTCTGGGTTGATGATCTTGTTCCAGCATAATCTTGCCAGTATTTGCCAGAGTTGAATTCAATTATTCTTTCATTCGTTCATGTATTAAATAAATACTCACTGAGGATCTCTCAGGTGTAATTGCCCACACCAAGGATGTTCAAGTGAATTCAGCTGAAAAGGTCTCTGTGCTTCCAGAGATCATTTCAGAGAGCGTACGGCTCCCACTTTTATTAGCCAGCATTATTAGAATCCCTTGGTCTGGAAGAATCCCTTGCTCTGGAGGTAGGTTTCCAGAGAAACTCTTGAGAGTGGTTCAATGACGATGCTGCAACCCCAGAACTGACAACAATTTCTTTTTGTTACATTCTTTTGTTTGTTTGTTTGTTTTTTTGAGACAGAGTCTGATTCTGTCACCTGGGCTTGAGTACTGTGCCATCAGCCTAGCTCACAGAAACCTCAAACTCCTGGACTTAAGTAATTCTCCTGCCTCAGCCTCCAGAATAGTTGGGATTACAGGCAACCACCATGATGCCTGGCTAATTATTCTATTTTTAGTATAGATGATTGTTGCTCTTGCTCAGGCTGGTTTTAAACTCCTGAGTTTAAGTGATCCTCCCACCTTGACCACCCAGAGTACTATTGATTGGATCACAGGTGTGATCTACCTTGCCCAGCCCTTTCGTTACATTCTTCAATGTGGGGAGGTATGTGTGGATGCCATATAGAATCTATAGAATATAAAGCAAATAAACACACTATATATTCAGAGGTTCACAAAAACCTGGATTCAACCTTTACAAAATTACTCTAATTAAAAGGAGCTTCTTCACATCCTCAGAGTATATTGTTTGCTTCCTAAGAAGGAAAGAAACCCTCCTTGTTAGAGAAAGGGAACCACTCATAGTAACAGAACCAAGGACTGTTAAAGGACAAGGGCCTTCAAGAAAAGAAGAAAGGATTTACTGTTAGAATTACGCAAGTGAAATATGTTTGTAATTTCCCCTTTATAATAATATGGTTTCTCCAATTTTAGTATCAGGTGTATCCACATTAAGTAGAATGATTTTGAAGTATTTCTTTTTCTATTGTCTATAAGATTTGGCATGGTCTGTCTTTTTGAATTTATCTTTTACTTTTATTTACAAATATTAGTTGTCTATTTTTCTGCGACTTTGAAAAAACAAAATAATAAGAAGAAGTTAACTGATCAAAGTATTCTATAATAGACATACTCCTATCTGAAAATGTGAATGTTACTTTCTTTGCATTATTCCTATTATTATTCCTTAATATTTCATTGCAGCAGTCGTCTGATTTCTTTTCTGAATATATTTATCTTCATTCATTCCTTATGAGGTTTTTGTTCTCAGTCCTTATGTTAAACATTGTTATTTTCATTAAATTTAGCCTTTTTAATTCTGTGAAGGCAAAAGTGGAAACCTAATATACACATGTATAAGTAAGAAAAATTAAAAAAAAGAATAAAAAAAGAATTACATGGCATTAGCTCTAACAGAGACTTACGAAGCTCCTTGTACATACAGTGGGTAAGCAGAAAATTCAAAGATGGACCAAATGGTCCCTCCTTTAAGAAACTTTAGGGGCACAGGATATAAATAATCTTAAACTCCATAAAGGCAGAGGTTAGCACCTAAAACAGCGTGTGGCACATAGTCTGCATTCCATAACAGATTCAGATCAAATAAGACAGAATATGTTACATGTTGAAAGCATAATCTGAACAAACATGGATGGTTATTCAGAGAATGGAGACATCACACTTGGTTGGAAGGACAGTGAGAGTTTCACCAAGGAGGAACCTTGTGAGGTACAGGGTGAAGGATAGATTTAATGGGGGAAGGTAGAGATGAGAGTAAGGATGTTTCAGGGGAGAGGGACAGGATGCCCTGAGCAATGGAAAGCAGTCTGGAGCACTTGAAAAGTGCAAGATGAGTGTGAGCTGAAGAGACAGCTGAGCTGCACTGCGGAGGGTCTCCAATGCCAGATGCAGGAGCTAAAGATGGCAGGTAAGGTTATGCTTTTCCTCTGGCCTCCCTTCATTCTTATTGGAGATACTGGTCCCAATGTCTTGAGCCTTTAGGGTAAATATTTCTTATTGGGTGGGAGAAGGCAAATGAAAGGAAGGATTTGTTAGCTGCAGTGACTGTATCCAGGGTGGGTAGACAGGGTCAGTGTAGCCCCGTTACAAGTGAAATCCTTGACATTTTTCTACATCTTTCAGACATGCACTGCCACTGAGCCTTCCTGCATCAGTTTCTGGGCTATAGAAAAGTACAAGCTATTCTCTGGCTATTGCTGTTTTTAATGTCCCAGCTTTCATAGTCTGTATCCTTGACGCTCAGAACCAAGAACCATAATCCTCTAAGTTCAGTTATTTATTTATTTATTTTTTTAATAAAATTCGTTCTTCTGTTCTTTAGTCACTCCAAAGTGAGCCTGGTCAGTGTCAGTTTAGAGTGATACGTCCCGGGGAAACTTCGATTTCAATTCAAATTGAAGCCTTAAAGGAAAATACCCTGATTAATTTAAGACTATGCTTTCTAGGTCCTTTGTGGTGTCCCAAGGATTTAGGAACTTTATCTTTGAGCCGGATACAGGCAAAAAGCTCTTGGAAGTGTCACACGTAAAAGGATTATTTTGTTATCAGATTTTGAAAACCACGTCAGTCAGATAATCCAGAGCAGTCAAGATTTTTTATGTTTGAGTCTGAGCCATTGTAGATGTTCCTCCTGGATCACATCCTGAGAATGACTTCTGCTGGCCTACTTGCAGTCATCCTCAATGATAGGCTTAAAAATAACCAAAATTCCTTTGCTTTTCACTAACCGAAAGAGATCTTTTTCTTTTTCTTTTGCTGTTTTTAGATAGTGGCTACTGTATTTGTTATAGGTCATTAATCAAAATCTCTTTTTATGTTTATGAAAATGTTTGATGAAAACAGAGTTGAATTTGTTGTGACAAAGTTAATTGTTTTTATTCCTAAGTTATTTCTTTGAAGTGCTAATGGCACATAAAGAACATAAATGCTGAAATTTCAGCATTAAAATATCTACTGCCGGATAGGCAAGACTGATGACTGGTAGCCTCCAAACAAGAGAAATGACACGACCCACACTTTGGTTTTTGTTCTTTTTCCTGAAAACTATTCTTGGATCTACAGAAAGCACAGCCAGGAATTGATATCCAGATGGGTTCTAATTCAAGAGATAACTAGAGGGAGGCCCACATACCCCAAAGCCATGGAATTACACCTTGCCTCGAACAGATGGCATAGCCAGAGACCTGAGATTTCCTAAAATGCAACCAAAAACCATTTTGTCTTAGTGCAAATGTAGTTAAAATATCAAAATTATTATAGATAATAGCCCCTAACTTCAACACTAACACAATGTGAGGACAATTAGAAGCCTTTGGAAAGTGTGCAGAGTGGGCTTTTGAGGCAGTAGCACTGAGCCTACGACAGACACAAGGCATATGAACGAACTGCTATAATCCCCTCTGACCCTTCTAGGATGTCAAATGCAAGCATGTTCCTTGATCAAATTGTTAGCCTCGGGTGGTGCATCATCCCCTACTTCCCTCTGATGTCCAGGTGAGCTGTAGTCGCTCCTAAATGGAGCAATGGGAGGTTAGGAAAGGCAAGGTTCAGGCAGGGGCCTCTAAATTTTTGTGCCAAGTGTAATTTATGTCAGAATGTCAGTCAATCACTGATAAGCTATTTGTTAATCTGCAAAGAAGTGTTTATATACCTGCCTCGACAGCTTTTCTCGTGCTGGTCCTCTGCCCTCCACTGAACCAGCGTTTTGATACTCTCCAAAATTCTTTTACAAAACATCTGAGGTTATCGTGCTCTGCTATCAATTCTTGTTTCACTTGTTAGTTATCCCACCACCCAGGAACTTTTTCTTAGACTGCATTGTTAGGTATACTTCACATGTAATTCTTCTCTATGCAATTTGATTTCTGGGCTCAAGAATCCAGATAAACTCATACATTTCTTGCACTCTGATCTTTTTGTCAAGTCAGACATAGCTTAGCATATATATATGTGTGTGTACATATATACACATATTATAGAAAATATACATATAATATCTATATCTTTAACTACATAGATATAAATGCGTAATATATTTTCTTCAATAACTGATATGGGTGCAATACAGTCAATCTCTTGGTTATAAATTAGGTAAGTTCTGTAGGTTTGTTCTTTAGTTGAATTTGTATGTAAGTTGGAATGGGTATGTTTACCTATTACCTGTAACAGCCTCTGTTTGTAAGTGCAAGTTGTGCATGAGTTGGAGGTTTGTAACTTGGGGAATGCCTGTAGAGGGAAGTTGATTGTGACTTAATATGGAACCTTAGCAATTACAATGGTTCAATAATGAAATATGTACTGTTTTCCCTAATTTCAGGTTAATATAAGGGCACATATGATTAGGTCACATTGTTTGCATTTGTTAGGTAAAGTTCAAATTGTAGTAGAGTCCTTCACCTAGGAGGGGTGCCATATATTCCTATATTGCAACCGTTATCTCACCCCTCCCCTCCTCTCTCCCTCTTTCCCTTTCTCTCCCTTCTTTTTATTTTATTTTATTTGACAGTTTTGGCCAGGGCTGGGCTTCAACCTGCCACCCCTGGCATATGGGGCCTATGCCCTACTCCTTGAGCCACAGGCGCTGCCCTCCCTTCTTGAATTTAATTGTGTTTATCTCTCTCGGGGATGTATAGTTGTCCATCTACTAGTTTCGTGTTAGTATTGAGTACATTGCATGCTTGCTTTTCAAGTTTTGTAATACGTTACTTAGGAGGATATTTTCCAAATCCATCCAGGTAAATACAAAAGACAAAAAGTCTCCATCTTCCAGTATGACTGGATAGTATTCTATGGTATACATATACCATAGTTTGTTTATCCACTTGTGAGTTGATGGGCCTTGGGTTGTTTCCACATCTTGGCAATTGTCAATTGAACTATAATAAACATTTTAGTGCGAATGTTTTTATGGTAAAATTATTTTTTTTTCTTTTGGGTAGAAAGCTAGTAATGGGATTATAGAATCAAATGGAAGGTCTACTTTTAGCTCTTTGGAGATTCTCGATACTTCTTTCCAAAAAGCTTGTGTTAGGTCTTTGAGAACTTTCCATATTTCTTTCCAAAAAGGCCGTGTTAGTTTGCAATCTCACCAACAGTATATAAATGTTCCCATTTCTTCACATCTATGCCAGCATCTGCAGCTTTGGGATTTTGTGATGTAGGCTGTTCTCACTGGGGTTAGGTGATATCTCAAAAGGGTTTTCATTTGCATTTGATTAGGGATGATGAGCAATTTTTCATGAGTTTGTTGGTCATTTGTCTTCTTGGGAAAAGATTCTATTCATGTCTCTTGCCTTAAGATAAATAAGATTGTTCTTTTTTGTTGATTGGTTTGAGTTATCCTTAGATTCTAGTTATAAGCCCTTTGTCAAATTCATAACATGTGAATATCTTTTCCCCTTCAGAAGGTTGTCTATTTGCTTTAATTGTATCTTTAGCTGTACAGAAGGTTTTCAGCTTGATCAGGTTTCTTTATTTATTTTTGTTGCTGCTGCAATTGCCCATCAGTCCTTTTTATTTTATCAAAAATATTTTTGGTTACATATGCTTTTATAATGCTTGAGCCATGGTTATAAGTGTGTCCATCAACCAGATAGTGTTCACTGTACCCATTAGGTAAATTTTTGCCCACCTCCTCTTCTTGACTCTCCCTTCCTTGATTCCTATTGAATTTTACTTTTACTTCCTTGATGCTCATATGTGTTCATGGATGGTTCTTTTTTTCCAGGGTTGAGCACCCTCTCTTTATCCACCCTTTATCCACCCGCTGTAGGAGACACCAACATCTGAGCAAGATGATCTGCAGCTAAGGCGTGGACCTCGGGCCATTCCTCCACAGGAGTTCCTTGTGGGAGGAGCCCGTGCCCTCAGCACGTAGTCATTGTTAATTACTCCCCTCACCTGTATCATTCCCTTTCAATAAAAGGCTGGTGCGACGTTGCCGCTCCGGGCTACCTGGAAAGTAAGGGTTAGCCCGCCTTCCACAAGCTTGTACTTCTAATCCGCTTCTCCCCTGGTTCCTTCCTGCGCTAACCGAGACCAAGGCCATAGGAGCCCGACGGGTCGCAACAACCCACCATGAGGCCGAGTTTCCCCAGAGATAAGGTGATGCGATTGCCCCTAGCAAGTGCATATTCTCTCTTCTTAGGTAGAGCCTTCCTGTCTTATTAAGATGAGTTGGAAACCTATAAGGAAACCTGGAAATTCTCTTTATTATTCTATAAAGTCTAGAGCCTAAAATAAAAGGTAAGTAACCTGTTCTTTGTTTCATTTTTTTCTAATTTTCTCCATTGCCCTTTGACTCATCTTAATTGCTCAAATCACAAGCAAAGGTACAGTCAGACTTATACTAGGGCCCTTGAGTCTAATCATATTCAGTGCCATTCTCTATGGGATAGGAAAAGTTAATCATTCACTATTAACTATTGGTATTTATAAATCTTGTATTTCTCTCAGAAAATTCCTCTTCCATTCATAGTTCTTGGATGTCCACACACCAAAGGATGGGAGAGCTCTGCTTTGCCCTGAATTATTCTCCTCATTGAGTGAAGATTTGGGGGAGGAGTAAACATGGGTTAGATCTAAGAAAATGAGCATATTTCTGATGTATAGTTATACATTTCTAGGTGTGTTCAAGATTAAGTTTTTATGTTTTGTGATGTTTTTTTCTTTATGGAAGTGTGGAATTGATGCATGGGTGGGAAAGCTGGAAAGAATGCATATTTCCAATGTCTGGAGCAATTGTGGGTGTGGTCACTGTATTCTGTATTGCTCTTGATTCACATTTATTTGAAATTTATATTATTATTTCCACTTATATACACATATGTATCTTATACGGCAGTGATTTCACTTAATTTATGCTTTGTGAGTCACCCATACTCAAATGTGATGGCATAATCAGGGAAAAACTTTCTACTGGGCTCCATTCCATGTATTTAGCTGGTCATTTGGACATTGCAATTGATTCAGCCATTCAATGGAAAGTTCCAGCAAATGCCTCTAATTTGACATTGTTACTTGTGGGCTTTTTTTTTTTTTTCTCTTGTATCAACCACTGTGGCTAATTAGGCAGCAGATTCAAATCTTCATGAATTTTTCAGGCTGATACGTGTTCCTTTCCAGGCTAATTTGCTGTTATCAGAGGAATGACTTCAGCTGTATTTTGTTGGTTGTGTCTGACCTTATTCCCCTATTCAGATTGAAATTAGTTGGGGGGACTGTGGCCAAAGAGGCCATTTAGTAAATCATCTCTCCACCAACAGGACTGCTTTAGAGCCTTTCCTTGCTCTCCTTCATTGCCTATTCTAGCCTTTGCAGCTATAAGCTTCACCAAGAAGGAATAGATTCAAGGAAAATTTTTACCCTGGGTTTTAGAAACTTAAAAAATTCAGTGGTAAACCTATTTATAAAACTTGCGTGGAGGACTAGAATATTTCCATTCTATGAACCTCCTCTGTTAGCAATGTGAGGGACGTGGTCTATACCAAGTAGGGGCAGAATTCTGTATAGCTGAATGAGAAATACATTTATTACGTAGTTGGCTATAGCCATATGAAGTATATTGGGAGAATCTAGGATTCTTGGGATGGCAAGGTAAGGTTATTTCATTTAACCTTCTCCTCTAGACAAACAGGGGGAAAGTCAGCATACTAATCCCTCATGTCATCCTACAAGTTGTTGCTTTTCAATCACAGCTGATTAGTCATAGGGATTACTAAGAATTACACAACTATTTATGTGCGTTGAAAAAGTCATCAGTCCTAATTTCCACATATGGGTTGTAATTTCCAGTAAGAAAATATCAATTAATTCATTTACTAAGAATTGTAATGAGTTAGCCTGTTGGAGACCGGCACGACAGTAAGAGTGCATAAGTAGTATTCTGGACTTCAAGGTTACGGATTACCCTTGGCAGTCTCAAGAACTTTGGATTTTGCTTTACCAGAATAAAAAAAAGAGAATCTTCCTTACAAGACAAGAAGAGAATGTCTCAAAAAAAGAAAAAGAAAAAATGACTTATAGAAACAAAAGGAAAGAGACTTTCCTTTGATGGTTTTCTTTCCTAATTCTACATTGCCAAGAGACAATATGGTACTTAGCCCATTCTTCTTTCTCATAATTTCTACAAAATAGGGGCACAGAAATATTATCCTTCATCTCTAAAACAAGATGCCATATTGGAACACAAAGGGCCACTTTAGTATAGGTGTGTACACTTTTTAAATTAAAAATTATGTTATTGCTTTTGTTAAGTAATAAAAATGTAACAAAGTGTTTCTCACAAATATTTATTAATATTAAATTGTTTAGGGGCATATCCCAGAAAATAGTAAGCAATTGCTTGACTCTGCATGTGAAATTAGAGTGACTAAGCAATTATATTTTTTCTTTGAGTACAGTTGACACTATCACGTTCTTATCATTTTCAGTTCATTCTTATTTCAATTAGCGAATGCTCCATGGAAGCCAAGGTCAGCAAGGAGGAAAGGTGCTTCTCTTCCTGAGTTTTGAGAAGTACAAACAAATATTATGTGCTGTGTTTGCCTTCTCTTATTCTTTGCTTTTCTATATACTTTCTTTTTCTTTTACCTACTGGCCTTGTATCTTGCCATCATTACCTTAATGGGTTGTTATAATATTTCTAGAATGGATATCATAACTAAAATACTTAATTATACACATTTAAACTTTTATTCAAATTAGAACAAGTAAGTGGTGCATCCTATTCAACAGCACCGTTTGCTCTGCTGTCTCCTTATCACACAATTCTCTTAGTCTTCCTCAGATATTACAAATGTCCATGCCTTCCTCCTCACCATTAGTAAGTTCTCTCTAATAACGTCCAGTGTTCCCACTCCATGCTTTGAGCATATTGACTTACAGTCCTTACCTGCTGGGGAGCATAACGTCGGATGGCGGGAAGACTGAATTGACATGGTATCTCCTCCTCAGATGCATTCTGAGAATGAAAGGCACATGGAAAGCAGCACTCCTGGGTGGCACCTGCTGTGTCTAACCATGAGACAAGAGGAAGGGCCCAGCACAGTGAAGGTTAACTAGCTGTGCAGGACTGTGATGAGGCAGGGTACCTGGCGGATACCTCAGACAGCACCCAGGTCTCTCTCCAACCCAAGTGACACATTCAGAGCTACAAAACCTGAAGTTCTTTGCTTAGGACAACAGAAATGGAGGTCAGGGTCTTGGCTACTGCTTGAAACAAGCCCTTACTAGGGAGAAAGTGGAAGCCAAACAAAGAATTATATTATGCCCTAGACTTCTCCTTGTGGCCAAGGTAAGTAACAAAACCCAGATTTATCCTCTCACTTGAAACAACACCCTCCTCCCCAAAAGACAAAAGTTATAGAATAATGATTTCCAAAGCCTAGATGTCAGACAACAGATAATTGATCTCTGAGACTTGGGAAACAAATCCTACAGTTTCCCAAGTTTACTGTCTTGAGAGGGTTTTAGACTATGGCACAGGAAAAAGAAACCAGACAGAGCCCAGGGGATGCCCCGAGTTCCCTGAGTTGAGGGTTTATGGGGAAGGGCGGGTGGCTAGAGTTTTGGGGGCATATTGAAAGGAGAGTTCCTAGAGAAACCTGATATATACAGAGGGTGACTGTTGAGAATTCAGCAATGTATTGAGCTGTGTGCACATGTGAGGACACTACTCTTGGCCAGGGAAAGGACCCCCAGAAGGGATTAGAGGAGAGAGAAAGAGGGCCACACAGGTCTGATATAGGGCCTGTTCCCACCAGCCAAACTGGAAACACTGACACTTCTGGGGCTCTGGCAGAGTGCACACAGGAAAGCCTCCTCAGTACCAAGGATAACTAGCCATGCAGTAACTGCTACTGTGATTTTGCCCGGCAGTTCATAAAAGTAAGTTCTATGAGAATCAAGCTGTCTGGGGTAACATCATAACTCATATGTGCAGGGAACTGGTTTTCCCATTGTGAAAAGCCTTTCAGGGCTTGCCTGGATTGCTAGGGAGAAATTGTGTCCACTAATGGCAATGAGAGCTCACACACTTCACCCTACTAGGAATCATCATGAGAAACCCTGCAAACTCCAACCTGTCACCAATGGTGGATCCTGGAATGATTCCCCTCATTCAAAGGTGAGCGATAAACAGAAAGGTACAGAGAGTAGATCTCAGAAGATGATGAAAGGAACAAACCATAGCAGACATGAAGGCCACATGGACAACACAGTGGAGAACAGACTCTGAAGAAAACAAATACAGATAGAACAAATAGAGAGATATTGATGTCAGGATTGAGTACAGCAAGCAAAGTGAAATGGAATACACAAATTTAAAAAGAATAAAAATGGTAAATACAGAAGACAAACATGGGGCTTGAGGAGCATAGTGATATCCTAAAGGGAAGAAATCAAGGACTAGATTAGAAAACAATCTTTAAACATTAAAAAGTGTTTTGACAAATAAAAGAACATTTGATTTTTTTTCAGTAGTTATTTAACTCCTATCAAGACTCAAGACTGGTCTTCCCCAGCAAGCCTTTTTGACTAACTCCACACTAAACTTAACTCTATTCTTGCAGTACAAATTGGTGTATGCTATAATAGATCTTATCACCGATTATTACACTGGCTTTTGTGGCTTTTTTTTTTTTAGTTTGGATAATTAAGCAGTTTTATGAGGACCGGGGCTGTGTCTTTCTCCTTTTATATCCTCTTTCGCATTTTGTTACAGACTCTGTCCAGAGTCAGTGTAGTGTAAACGATGAAGCAAATACACGAAATGCAAATTTTCTTCTTGCCTCAACGCAGCGGTCTCTGGGTGCTGATTTGGCAGTTTAGTTCTGTTTCTGAGGCTGCCATTTAGCCTCTGTGACTGATTTTCTATTGCTTTCCTAAAGGTAAGTGAGTAACTAGAGAAGGACAAATATTTGATCAGGGCATTGGGAGTTAAGATGCATGTTCCTCCCTACTTTTTCCCTATTGCTAAATATTATAAGTCAGTTAAAGGCACAGGTACTGCCAAGAACACCAGATAAGGAGTTCTGGCACTGGAGTTCTGGCACAGGGCTTATCACTAAGTTTCTATATGCCCTCAAGTAAGTCACTTGATTTTTTGCTCTGCCGTCTTTGGGGGCTAAAACATAGGCCTTTAGTAATTATGTTTTGAATGAAAGAATAATTAGTCTCCGTTTCCTCCTAGGTCAAATGAGAGGCTTGCACTATCATGGTCTCTAGGAACTGTTTGCACCATAAAAATCTAAAACTACCTGCCTCCCCCTGATTGGGAAGCATTTATGCTGTGCATTTCAACCGCAGCAGTTCTGCAGATGCCTGTTGTTTTTATGGAAGACGTATTTGTCCCCACGTGCTCTGTTTATACCTTCCATGTAGATTTTAATGTCCATCCTAACTTGTACAACTTTTGAGAACAGCCAGACAAAAAGTCCAGAGGGCACACTGAAGGATTCTTACAGGAAGCTTATAGCCTGTCTCCTTTGGCTAATTTGCAAAAGCATTTTTTGATTTAAAACAGAAGGAGGGCGAATCCCTGGGAGAAAACTCACATCCACTAATGTTCCTTCTGGAGTGAGTTATGAGAGGAAGCCCCAGATGGATTAGAGACGAAGGTTAAACTTTGAGACACTAATTTATTGAAAAGGTAAAGACAGTAAAAGAACAAAAAGTGCCCTGAGTGCTATGTCTGTGGGTCTTTTCTGGCCCACGTTTTCCAGTATTTTAAAGATCTCTGAAAGGCATATGTTCATCAGGAGAGGCAATGTCATCTGGCTTCCTAAGGAAAATATTTTGCCCAGAAATACTTAACGTGGCATTCTAACTGAATTCTCTACTGAGACAAAAAAAGAAAATTGCTAAGGGAGCTATTCAGGGACAATCCTGTCAAAGCATCCAATGGTGTTCTGAAAAAACATTTTTTGCATACAGAGATATTGAATACCATGTTTCATCAATTTGAAGATATCTATTAAGTTTACATTTTAACATTTCTGAAATCGTTGTATGTCTAGTAAAGGCTCATATGTTTGCTGTGGGTTGGTTGTCATCATGTGCACATGTGAGGACCCCATAGTTATTCCTGGTGGTGCAGCCCGGCAGTCACAACCTCTAGATGTGTCAGGTACTACATCTTTTGAAGACCATTTTGGAGAAGGAATGCATATCTTCATTCTTTTCTGAAAAACATCAGTGGATACAACTTGCTGACCTCATAGAAGCATTTTTGTCTAAACTTACAGAAAAGGGGGCAGTGGTTTTGAAGAAGGTTTTGGATATAATAATGGAGTGATCTTTTAAGAAAGTTGCATTACCAATGTGCTTGATGATGGAGGACACAAGGGACTGCTGTCAATCTTATATTTTTCTGACTATCAGGACTTTAATATCTATTTTTGATTTTCTTCTCCTCTTCCCAAATTGTAGCACATAGGTCATACAGAGCTCTCACTCTATGCTGTTGTTTGTGTACCAAGTGAAGAGAGTGTGAACTCTGGAGTTTACACTTTACAAAAAATCTGGATGGGATTCCTCAAAAAGTATTTCTGTAAAAATGAGTTGTCGTAGGTGAATATGTTAATAGCACCATTTAATGGTCTCTCTATATGGACACCCTTTGAAATGTGACTTTGGTTCAGGAATAGGGTTTTATTTCTATAGCTTGTGAACTTAGGCTGGTCTTATGGTCTGATTTGATCAAAGAAATAAAGTGGCTATCACCATGTAGAGATGAAGGATGAGTGACCATGTGGAAGAGAGTCCAGTTGTCCTATCAAGGCCATTTTAGACTGCCCTGTAGTCAACCAACCTTCAAGCATGTGAGAGCTTAGTCAAGGACAACAGAGCTGGCTTACATTGCATATAGCTAATTGGAGACTTGTGATCAAGCCTTGTCCAACTGACCTGCTGTCTTGTATGGAAAAAAAAAAACCCTTATTATTTTAAGACATTTAAATATGAAGTATTTTGTTACACAGCAAGAGCTAACTGATACATAAGGGCAGCATATGCTTCTCACATTAAAGCAGGTCAGTCTGAAGTTCACATCAAGATGCTTTTTCCTGAGGTGTTTTGAATCTTTTGAATCGCATATATCCATCTATTTCTGTATTCCCCAGGAGAAGAAGCACTGAAATTCTGTATGACAGGCTGCTTTTGAGATATTTTCAACTTAGTTGGAATCAGGATTTGCCAGAAACGTTGTGAGACAGCTTGTTTAAGTGAGATTTCCTGCTCCGTTTCTTTTTTTAAAATAGAAGGAGAAAAAGAAAGAAAAATATAATGATTTTTGGATGAAGTTCGTCTGTGCTAGACACATTTGGACATGTAGCTCAGGGAAACCAATGTGTAAGAATCTTCATGTTCTTTAGAAAGTTTGGCAATGTCTTAAAGCACCTGAGAATTCTTAAGATTAAATGTTTGAAGTGTGACTCTAAATTAATAACACTGACATCACAAATTGCTCCCAGAAATCAATCTCTCACTCCTCATAATGTTCTGTTTATAGATTGCTCCGTCTTCCTATGGCTGTTTTTTATTTAAGCTGTATATGTTCTTTCACTATCATGCTTGTTAATTATTGTGAGATTGTCTCCATTTTTTTTGCCCCCCTCTGGCTCATTCTGAAAGGTGAGTGTTAGCCAACTTACTATTTGGTTAATATTTTACATTACGATTTTCCAATTCAAACCAGGGAACCAGAGAAGAATATGAATAAATCTTAAGCTATAGGTGCACATTTAGAAAAAAGAAAGAGCAAATGATGAATATGTATGAAACTTATTTAAAATGCCATATTTATGAGAAAAGGAAAAATATTGGAGCCTCACTTTCCCTTTACATATTTTCAAAACACCACATGGGATTGAATGGGACCAAGTGAAAAGTGTAGAATTTGTTGAGTGTGGTGGGTGTTTGAGTGTGTCAGTGCAGTAAGAAGCTGGCAGTGTGAATCCTCTGGGGCTTGCGGTTAGGGCACAGAGGCCTCAGGATAGGGAAAGATGTGGGTTCTCTCTTGCCTAATTTTTGGCAGGGCACTCTGTAGGATGCTTACCCTTCCTTCTATGCCAGTTTATTTTATCCTAGAGGACACAATTTGTGTCCCGTGGGCCAGGACATGGGCTTGTACTTGCCTCTGCTGCTGCTCTGTATCTGCACCAGAGTTAGGTGGTAGCAACGTGAAATTGAAGAAGGAACAGGAGGAAACATTCAACTCTACAGGTTTTAATTCAGCTGGCATTTTTTTTTTCACCCATTGTTTGACAGGCCTGTATTAGGCCTTGAGTGGTTGAAGCTAAAACTGGAAGAGAAGGGAGGTGTATTCTCCGTCTCAATGATTCTGTGTCTTGGTTTCCAAACCATAGAAAACCACACATGTGCACAAGAGACATGGACGGGGTGTCAGTGTTCATGACAAAGGTTGTGGTTACATAGACATGTCCAGCTACTCTTCGGGAATCTGTGCCACAGTAAACATGAGTAACAGAGAGGGTATCTGATACATACAGCTGAATAAAAAGAAATAAATAAATAAAAACAACACACAAAGCAAAGACACTCATTTTCAGGTTCCTTATTTTCTAGTTGGAGAAGCAAGGATCATACATGTATTTCATGCATTCATAAAATGAAATTTGGTTTTCCTCAAACCAAATATATATTATATATTTCCATAGTATTTCTTTTTGAGTTCTCCTACCCACCTCTTTATTCCCTTTTCCTTTTCTGATCTTTCTTCTTCTTTCTGCATTCCATCCATCAATGGGGGCATTCTCTAAGGTGATTCCTCAACTCCCTCACTTCCCTTATGAGAATTTTTACCTGTTCCTGCAAAATCCAAAATAACTATTAATAGAATGGCTTAACCTTGACTTCCAGCTTCAGTTTCCTGCCTCTATTGGGAATCTCTCCTTGAATGATTGCCACCATTTTAGGATCAGTTTTTCCAAACCAAAGCTCTTCTCTTCCTCTACCTTCAATGAGTCATTTATCCTGACTTCTTGGTCCAAAGACATTGCCCTTCTTGTCTCCAGACTGAAGAGCCTAGAGTACTCTAATGCATATAATTCCTCCTTTTTGTGGCTTCCTCACCATTCATTATGTCCAGTCTTCCTTTCTGATGTTTCTGTATCTATGTTTTCATTTCTGTCATTGTCAGTTCGGACTACAATCGACTGGGTAGCTTAAACTATAAGCATTTATTTCTCATAGTTATTGAGGCTAGACGTCTGAGATCAGGGTGCCCAAGTCTTGGGTTCAGATAAGAGTGCCCTCTTCCAGGTATCAGACTGCTGATTTCTTATATTTTCACATGGCAGAGAGAGAAAGCTAACTCTCCTCTCTAATCCCATTCGTAAGAGCTCCACCATCATGACCTAATTACCTCCCAAAGGCCCCTCCTCCAAATACCATCACAGGGAAGACTGGGCTTCAACGTGTTAATTATGGGGAGGACACAAACGTTCAGTTCTTGGCAATATATATTTATACATCTCATTATTATGTTCTCTCAACCAAAAGCACAACCAAAATCAAAGTGGAAAACTGAGATTTTTTTTCATTATCTGAAAGCCTCCAGATATTTATCTATCTGCCTATTTTGTCTGGTTATTTTGGTTTGCATTGCATGGTTAATACCTGTTTTCACTCCCCATTAATTGATAACCAAGAATCACCACACGCCAGTTTCATAATCAGTTATGGGGGATATAATAGATGTAGAAGACATGGACTCTCATTTTGAATAACTAATTGATGTAAAAATCCATCAATACACGAAAGAAATATGATATGAATTTCACCGCTGCATAGACTATGCACAGAACACAGTGAAAGTGAGACTGTAATGCCTCCCTGCTTCTTTACTTTCACATGTCATACACTAATCTAGGAGCTGGGGACATGGCATAAAAAATCAGACAATTCCCCTGTCCTGTGGGACTTCTAACTCAAGCACAGAAAAATAGATACGAAACAAATAATTTCTGAGAGAAATAAGGGCTATGAGAAAAAAAAGAGCAGGATGATATAACAAAAGGGTCCTAGGGATAAAATTTAGCTACAAGGGGTAAGGAAGCCCTCTCCAAAGAGGTAGAGTTTGAGTTGAGACCTCAGTACTAAAAGGTGCCAGTTGAGGGGAAACATGGGGGGTAGGAGATCACAGAGTAGGTTTACTCCAAGTGCCAAAGCCCAAGATGATCTTGAGTTTGGTGTGATTGTGGAATTGCCAGATGAAAGAGGCTCACAAGATCAATAACAAACTGTCTTAGTTATATCAAATATCATGAACCAAAGGATGGTTGACAATCAGGGATTAAGGATAGGCCTGCTTGGAGGGAGTAAAGTTCCTTTAGAAGGAAATTTCATGGCGGTGCCTGTGGCTCAATCGGCTAAGGCGCCAGCCACGTACACCTAAGGTGGCGGGTTCGAATCCCCAGCCCGGGCCCGCCAAACAACAATGATGGCTGCAACCAAAAAACGGCCGGGCGTTGTGGCGGGCGCCTGTGGTC
>CAUYQV010084563.1:0-21612 GCA_963574575.1 Galagoides demidoff | reverse complement strand
GCACGACTGCTAAATTCCAGAGACACTGTCGTTTCTTGAATTAAAAGAACTGTATTATTTTATTTTATAGAATAAGGAGATAAATAGTCCCTGCCGAAAGGCAATATAATTCACAAATAATAAAAACTGGAAATATAGTATGTTAGCCACTTTTTTCTGTGCGAATTTCACTATGCTATTAAATATATTAATGTTTTACATATTGTTTTTTCTTGAAACACAATCCCGGAGGCCATACAGACTGCAGATAAAACTACTTCTCATCCCTATCTATAACTCACAAGTGCAACCGTAGGCATCTGAAAAAGAAGGGTTATTGAGTTGAGTGCATCAAAATAATAATTATTAAATACTGTAGGCGACTAAAAAAAAAAAACCACTCTGTAGCCTTTTTACATGACTCCCCTTCAGCAATGAGTTAATTAATAGAATTCTTTTTAGATGCTAGGCACTGTGGGTTGAAGAAGGGACCATATGCAGACAGATATGGTTCCTATTCTCTATTCTATTGGAGAAAACGCAAAAAATGGACAAAAATCTCACATGGGTACATTTATAATTATAAATTGTAATAAATGTTATAAAAGTGTAGTGATAACGGTATAATGAGAAATTATGACAAAAGGAAGAGATTTTGACTGCAGAATCAAGGAAGCCTCCAAGAGAATGTCTTTTAAGATGTGCTAAGTGGATGAAGGTGAGCTGAGTGACGGGTCCAAGCTTTCCAGGCCGTGAGGCTGGGCCTGAGACAGGGGAGAGCTTGGCAAATTTCAAAACCTGAAAGAAGGTCGTGTGGCTGCCAGAAAAGGGGACTGTGGAGACAGCGAGGTGTGAGAGGCGAGCCTACACCACACTGGGCAGAACCACTGGGTGTGGTTGGGCATGGATCTTAACTTACAGGCAAACAACTAAAATGTTTTAAAAACAGAAGCCACCTAGTTAATTCTGTAAAAATCCATCTGGCCATAAGTTCAGAGAATAAATGAAAGATAAGCTAGAGTGACAATAGCAGGATTCATTAGAAGGTAACTAATCCATGATAATTGTTCATGGTGCCGGGGCAAATGGACAGAAATAGATTTAAATTATAAACAGGGATTAAAATTGACATTGACCAGAAATCCCAGAATATTGTCAAATACTAGCAGTGATGTCTCTGTCTTATTCTTTATTTTAATGAAAATTCCTCAGAGATATTATTGCGACTGGCAAACAGAACTTGTAGTTCTCCATTTAGGTGAACTTGGTCTGCGCTGTGCTTTGGTTCCTGTCTGGTGCAAGAATATTTCCTGTTGAGAACCTTAGGCTTGCTTTGGATTCCGATGTATTCAAAGTTTCCTTCTTCAGTAACGTATACCTTCTCCGGCTACTACCCTACTGTTGCTGTCTCCTTCACAGCACGTTCTTGAGAGGGCTTTCTACATGGTCTCTTTGTTAACTTTAATTTGCTTTATGGTAGATTCCAACCTGGTTTCTTCTCTCATTATTCCACCAAAATTAGTTCACCTAAATCACCAAAGTAAGTACCTAAATTTCCAACAATAAGGGAATGGCCAAATAAAATATAATATATCCATGCAGTGAAATATTATTCAATCATCAAAAATATTATTTTAAAAGACTATTAGACATTCATGAAATATAGCCTTTGATAGTTATTATCTTCTTCTTTGTGTGTGTCTCTTTTACTGTTTTTGAATATTTCAGATTCTCTATAACTACTATTAAGGGGTGCAACAGCAAAATATGTTTCACATAAATTAGCACTGTAAAGAATCAAGAAATTAACACCCACTCTGTAATGAACGGCATGAAGCGTCCAGCTTGGCTGTGGGATTACCATTCCTCTTTCCCAATCGCCTGCCTCCACGGCTAATTGAAAGTTGGCATGGTTACTCCCGTACCAATTGTCATTGGCCACAGATAAATTGCTATGATTTTTGAGATCATACTTATTGTTCTGCTGCATCTGTTCTCTTCATTTTGCAAGTCAGCTGTCCAATCAAAGAAGTAAGTTCTTCCTAGAAGTTGGGAAGTTTTCTAGGTTCCTGGGACAAATGTAACAATTGCATGCTGATTTTTGGTAGGAATGCAGCAAGGTGAACCAAAGAGAATGCATAGGAATTGAGGCTATACGTATGTATATAGGTACTTTAGAGTGGTGATAGGAAAGTGTTATGTCTATAATAACAGTGTTTAACATTCTTGCGTCAGTCTTGAATTTTGAGCACTAGACACAATTACCAAGAAGCTTTCATAGTGAAATCCTAGAAATAGATTTCAACTCTGACCTGCTTTTTTCATTTATTCTAGTCTCAGTTTTATTTTAGCTAAAATTAATAAGCTCATGATGCCATGTAAAAGTACAAAATTATTCTTTGGTTTAATTATTTGATACATTGTGTTTTCTATTCCCATTTTAATTAGATTCTCCTATAGTCTTTTCCTATTAATAAAGCATCTCTACCATTTCAAATTCAAAAGTATCAGCCGGTCAAAAGTATCATTTCAAATTCAAAAGTATCAGCCGGGCATGGCTGTAGTCCCAGCTACTGGGAGACTGACGCAAGAGGATGTCTGGAGCATAGGAGTCCAAGGTTACAGTGAGCTGTTACAAGGCCACCACACTCCAGCCTAGGTGCCAGAAAGAGACCTTGTTCTAAAAGAAAATATGGGGGTAGCAACTTATATTAGTTGGTCTCAACTGACCTTATCTGAGTTTGCTCATAAAGTCTGCCCTCTATAGGTTACTCATCTACAAGTACAATCAACTACAGGTATATATATATAGTCTCCAAAATGTAAGTAAAGTTGACTAATCTAGTCAACCTTTCTACTCTACTGCTAATTTAAAATAAGAATGTTTTATTTCATTTGTGGGTTTTTTTTTTTGCACTTTTTGGCTGGGGCTGTGTTTGAAACCACCACCTCTGGTATATAGGGCCAGTGCCCCACTCCTTGAGCCACAGGTGCCACCCTCATTTGTGTTAATTTTTATAAATATAATTAAAAGGTAATGGTGCCACTTCTCTCATCGAGAGGGGACATCTATTTTTCCACCCCTTGAATCTGGGGTAGCTGTACGGCTTGCTTTGGCCAATGGAATCTGGTGAAGGTAATGGTGTGCTAGTTCTGAGCCAGGGGCCTTAAGAGGCGCCATACATGCTTCTGCTTGTCCTGTTTAAATCCGTGTCTTCACCTGGAGAACAAGTCCAGGCTAACTGTTGCAAAATAAGAGATCATCTAGAGTAGAGATATATTGTTTGGCAGAAGCCAACTTAGACCAGCCACCCTCAGCCCGTCTGGTAGCTGAAAAGAAATACATAATTGTCCCTTAGTACATGCCAGAGATTGATTCAAGGATTCCTACAGATACTAAAATCTTTGGATATTTAAGTCCCTTGTATAAAATGGTGCAATATTTACATATAACCTATGCATATAAAGTATTTTATGCATATAAAGTATTCTTATACTTTAAACCATCTGTGCATTACTTATAATATTGAATACAATGTGAGTGCAAAGTAAATAGTTATTAGATTGTATTTTATTTGTGCTCTTTCATGTTATATTGTTTTTTTCCAAGTATTTTTCACCTGCACTTGGTTGTATCTATGGATGAGTAACCTGCAGATATAGAGGGCAGACTTTATGAGCAAACTCAAATAAGGTCAGTTGAGACCAACTAGTATAAGTTGCTGCCCCCACGGAATCATGATCTAAATAAATGAATGTCATTTTAAGCCACTAAGTTTCGTTCAGGATGACTTGTTACCCAGTAGCTGACTACAACAATCTCTGACCTTTTGTTTACCTATTTAGAAAATACATCAGAAATTAACATTGCACAATTAAAAATTAAATCTAATTATGTCATACTATTTTTATAAAATATGTTGTATTATTTCTCATATTTTGGCTGTTAAGGATATTAATAGTTATTGAGTAACTTTTATTCACTAAGCTCTTAGTTAATTCCTACAACCACCCTGTTAGGCAGAAATTAACTTTATTTCATAGAGGAAACCATGGTAAAGAAAGCAAGGCCCACATTCCATTTTACATAGTTAGGACATCAAAGCTGGATTAAAACACAGAACATAAGAGTCTATGAATCCATTTACTTCATGATAAGTCACGTCAGTTTCACAATCAACTGTCAAGTCTAGGCTCTTTTAGGAGTGATACAGCAGAAAGTGGGGGTGTCCATTCCCTGTTAATAGACCTGGATGCTGCCCCCAGATGTTGTGAATAGCTCACATGTAGCATATGGACTTCTGCGTTTGGGTTTATTCTCAGTCAATATGATGTTCTAAGTTGCCAAAAATTACAGCTACTCATTCAAATTCTCAAGTTTTATGGGCAATTATCATGAAAATTGAATGAGAAATGGATTAAAGTGAAAATATTTTCCAATGTAAGAAGTCCTAATTTATTTGAAGCCATGATTGATGTTTCTAGAAGGAAATGATTCCTATGGATTGTCTGATTGACTCTAATTTCATATTATTGAAACTTAGAAGTCATTATTTTAGTTACTGACAGGAGACATTATTTTTCATACTAACATAAAAGTAAAGTGTTATCTTCTAACTTTGGTTGTTATGAATTAAAAATGACATTTTAACCTATGAGAAATAAATGAACAAAAATCTACTAAGTAAATTGTCTATCATTAGCCTAGCATTTTAGGTAGGTATATGTATTATACACAGACAGGGATATATCTTTACTGCTGAAAACCAAAAATAGCAGAATAGCAGGAACGAATTCAATATTCTGTTGATCAGAAACCAATATGAATGTTTCAGCTATGACAGATGAGGGAAGACATTTTCTAATAAGCATTTTCCATTTCTTCTATTATATCTTCAAAAACAACCACCAAAGGCAAAAGGCAGCATATTAAACTAATGCTAATAAAATCAAGAGTAATAAAATCTACACTAAGTCTAAATATATTTTATTTTAAACTGATCTATGAAAATTTGAATTACATCATCTGAAAATTACCTGATGTTGACTACTGATGAGGAAATACAAATGTTTGGTCGACTAATTGTAAATAATCTCAGATAATTTGTGGGTAGTAAAGCACATCTCTATTTTACCATCCTAGGTTATAATAGATGTTTTCATAGTTTTATTCATTTGAATATTACATCTTATTCAGAATTCTATAACATGTAGTTAAATAAATCAACTAAGAAATGAGGTCTGTGGAATGTTTTTCCAGTGGTTTCTATTAGGTAAAAATATTTGCAATGGCTATAAAACTAGAGTAATAAATTTTTATACAGAGTTTCCTGAGTTAAATTCGTGTATCATATATCACATGGCAATTTAGGACCTAGAAAATACGATGGCAACAACAGGACGATAAAAATTGCAATTCCCTGCAAATTTACAACTACAGTTTTAAGAGATGAGTTAAAGCAGGCACCACATGCATATGTTTGTTGGGGGATGTTTGTTTTTATTTGTTTAACCCAGAGTGGGAGAGGAGATCCGTAAGAGTCCAGAGTACTCCATTATACAACGAAAGCAGTGGATGGGGGAATAGGAGGTCATGGGGTATGTATGGCACACCTCTTGGAGGGGGTACACAATTATAGGAGGGACTTTACCAAACAAATGCTATCAGTGTAACCTAATTCTTGTACCCTCCATGAATCCCAAACAATTAAAAACAACCCCCGCCCCCAAAAAAGATGGTCAAAGTAGATGATGCCCATAAGCCGAAATTGACAAAAGCCAGCCAGAACCTGCTCAGCTGTGGACTCCCAGGGTACGGAGCATGTCCAGTAACGGGTGCTGTCTGTACATCCTCGAGTCCTCTTTTTTGAAGAAAAGCTCATTTGTTATATTTTTTTCTTTTTGTTAAACTTAAGAGACCAGATCACTTCCATTCCCCAAAAGCAAAGTTCCACTCACTAAAACATCTTCCTTGTAATAATTTGTTACTGTATGTGCCCATGTTCACATCACTCTTGGGTAACCCCAAATCGACTGTATTTTAGGTAATAAATCATGAAAAGGGTGTTAGAAGCAGCACTCACCCCTGGATGTTTCTCTCTCATAATCACGTGACATTTAACAATAGGTTTAGCGGAGTCAGTTCAACTCTAAAAAACTTAGTTTTTAAACTTCCAGGTAGTCATAGCTTGAATGACGACATAGGAGAATGATTAATTTAAACGCAAACTAAATTACATGATTTTAAACAACTCCTTAACAATACCAAATGCGATGTTGGAGATATTTACATTTCCTTTCCATTTGCTGCTGCTTCTCACAAATGTAACCAAGTGATATTTCTGTCTTCATAAGGACGTGAAGTAAAAACCTCAGGGGTAAGGAATGAAAAGCACTTCAGTGAACTTCTGCTGAATAGTCTTTTTCTAATGCAATAGTAAGGGCTCAGTTCATGCAATTACATTTGGTTATGTAACAAGAGTTTCACTGAATCACTGCTAGGAAGGCTGATAATGTTGAATAACATGAGGACAATTGTCCCCTCTCGAGTGAACTCTCTGCTCCCCAGTGGTAATAGCACATACAAACCTGCAATAATAACACTGCAGGACCCAGGAGACCACTCCTATGGAAACAGAAAAGCTAGAATACAGGTGGGGAGGGTTCCTCATCCCTCCTGCTTCATGAACTATGTGTGGGAGAGACCAGGCATCTTTGGGTGACGTACATCTAACTTTGCTGGGGGTGTTGCCTCTAAGTTTAAATGATAAACCAGAGCCTGGTAAACCTCACCTTGGATACTGTCCTTATAACTTACCCATGTCTTTTACTATTTTATTTATTTATTTATTCATTATTTATTTACTTTTTGCAGTTCTTGGCCAGGACTGGGTTTGAACCTGCCACCTCTGTCTGGCATTATTCATTTTTTTTTTTTAATGGTTGGAGATTCATTGAGGGTACAATGAACCAGGTAACACTGCTGGCATTTGCAAGATAAAGACCCTCTTATAACTGTGTCCTGTCCCCAAGAGGTGTGTCGTGCACTGTGACCTCCCACCCCCCCTCCTTCTTTCCCTCTCTCCTCCCCCCATCCCCCCACACCCCCCACCATGTATTTGCATCAACTGTCCTCATTTCACAGTTGAGATCATTGCATTCTTGCTTCTCCATTCTTGTGATGCTTTACTAAGAGAATACTTGCCCACATTTCTAAGAAGAATACTTGCCCATGTCTTTTAAACTGTAACTATCTTCTGGAAGCATCCTGACAATGTAACTTTCACTTGGCTGAATTGGCTGAATCGTGTTTGTGCAGCACTGCAGGAGGCTCTGTTCTATTGCTACAAGCAGCTATTGACTTGGAAACATCTTTTCAAGTGAGTTCCTTTACACTTATTCAAGTTCCACACGTTTTTCCTTGGACTAAGGGCAGCATGTTTGACTTTCTGAGGAACCCCTGGGTCAGTCTAGTTTGTTAAGATGACCTGAAGGTTCGTTTTTTAGCTGTGATGAGAAGCAGCAGAGTCCCCTCCTCGGTTTCCCTGGATTATATAACTATGACCTGAAAATCATCACACAGTATTTTACCTTTCACAGTTGATAAAGTTTCTGTTTTTTGATCAATAACTATGTGTTCTTAGTAGGTATGATATCTCTGAACAATAACACATTCCTGAATTATTTCACTCTATAAGTAGTGAATTTGGTGACTCAAAACATTGACTGCTTTGACATTTTAAACACAGTAAAGGCCAGGATAGTGTAGCTAGAGAGGAAAGGTGGGTGGGTCTTTTTAAAGTTGTATAATCAGTTTTTTAAAAGCTCAGACATTTAATATGCAGCAAATGACAGCCAAATCCAAATAAAATATATTTTTTAACATAAGGGTATTATATGAATCTTACACCTGATTATAAATCATGTAAATTATGATTTTCATGGAAGGTACATACTGTCTTCTCCTTTTGATGGTTTATTCCTTCTGACATTTCAATCGTTCTCCAAAAATATTTCTACCTTGTGGTGAAATTGACTATGTGAACACAACAGATAATAGATGTGGGGAACCAGAAGAAAAATCCTTAAAGCCAAATACAGCAACTGTTTGTACTCTACCTCAGAGCCCGTGAGAATCCGTTCACTGCTGAGGAATACCAGCAGCTTAGATGTAATGTTAAAATAACCACTCATAGTTTAGTGTGATAGTGAGTTTAAAGTACAAAGAATATATCTGTCCTTGCTTATTCTCACTTATTCCTCCAGGCAAAATCCCACTAATAAATCAGGAATGTGCAGAGAAATATTTTTTTTTTTAGAGACAGGGCTTTGCAACAACTGTTATTCTAAAGCATAAACATTCAAGGGATTTTTAAGAAAAGAAACCCACTTCAAAAAATAGTCATCATATAATGGAATCCTCCCCAAGCGCACGGTTATTATATGGCTTTTCCCTTTTCCCCCTCATACTTCTGTGAGGGAAATGATCATGTAATTTACAACATGTGTAATTTGTCTTATAGTTACAATAGCTGCTCATTCCCTCTATAAATACTTATTGAAGAAGCAAAGAACAGATCAGCGCCAGGAAGGCTAAATACCGACAGTGCCGTCTAATTTGCGACCGTCTACCCTCCTGCTTAGTTCTCTTCTGGCCATCCAATTCCACGACATCTGATGTACACAAAAGTTATGAAACAAAAGAACGAAGCTGTTTCTGTTTTATTTAGAAACAAAACTAGATTTTTTTTTTGAAACTTGATTTTTGAAATGCAGATGGATTCAAGCGATTATCTGAAGGGAATTGGGGGGTGTACTCTCTGTGCTTTCAATAGAAAGCTGCAAATCTGTAAGCCAATGGTTGCTTCAACATTTTTCAATAAATATTTTTTATTTAAAGTAAAATACTATCTAAAAATGTAAAGTTAACCACTCAGAATTGAGTTCAGAAGGTGACTTAATATGACAACATTCCGGTCAGTGGGCTGGCAGCTGCCACGGCTGGTCCCATCAACCACCCTTTTCCACCTGGCTCTGGGCTCTGGAACGCCAACCGTTATGGGCGGCACCCACCCTACTGAGTCTCAGTTTGGTGTGGCCAGTGGGAGTCCCGCAGGGGAGCTGAGGGCTGGAGGACAGAGGGCAGAGGTCTCCCCTGTCCTGGATTCCCCTTTACGTGCTATCTTGGGCTGACACCTTTCCTCAGCGCCTGTCTCCCGTCCTCTCCACACAGTTTTCTCTGCCTCTGGGTCTGGTCCAATCATGTGGGGTCCAAGGAGCCCACTGTAACCTCACCTGAGATACTGATCTTATAATTTTCCCCTGCCTTTTAAATCATGTCTTTATTAAACATTTGGAAATCATTCTAATTTTGTTGATAACACACAAATATAGACGAACAAGGGAGAGGGATGAGGAGAGAGACGGGAGGGGAGGGGGGAAGGTGGCTGGTGGGAGGAGGGAGGGTATTTGGTAGGATCTTGCCTAATATGCACAATGCAAGGGCATATTTCAAAATAATTGAGAGTAAATTATGAATGTCTTGCCACAAAAAAATAAGTAAGTGAGGTGATGGTTATGTTAATGATTCGGATTTAAGCATTCCACATTGCATATCAAATCACCATATTGTGCCCCACAAATGTATACAGTTATAATTTTATTAAAAATTAAATTAAAAAAATAAAGAAAATTATTCTAATTTTAATATGCCATCTCTTTTCTCTGGGACTCTCACTATTACAGTAAGTTTTCCTTATTTATTACCTCCAAAAAATAATAGCACAGAAAACCTAGATATAAATAGAAACAAAACATTTATCTAAAGCAGGCGTCCTCAAACTAAGGCCTGTGGGCCACATGCAGCCCACCTAGGATTATCTGGCTCGCCAGGTGTTTTTGTGCCACTGCCTGTCCTGCTTAGCAGCCAACTCGTCCCAGGGCCTGCAGTCTGGCTCTCCAATGGTCTGAGGGACAGTGAACTGGTCCCCTATTTAAAAAGTTTGGGGACCCCTGATCTAAAGGCCTGGGTACTTACTGAATCAATAACATCATGATATAAAAATACAGTGCTTCATAAATGTTTGAATCTATCAGTGAAATTGAATTAACTATAATTGTCTAACTACCATGCAAGTAAGTGTAAAAAGATTTCTGACATCATCAATATATTTAGTTTATCTTAATTGAAGCAAATATACTTACTTATTTCTATAAAATTATTAATTTTCTAATATAGAATGGACAAGAAAGTTAAATATTCCATTTCAAAATAATCTCAAGGCAGGTGTGGTGGTTCACACTTGTAATCCTAGCACTCTGGGAGGCCGAGGCAGGAACATTGCTTGAACTCAGGAGTTTGAGACCAGCCTGAGCAAGAGCAAGACCCCATCTCTGCTAAAAATAGAAAAACTAGCTGGGCATCAAGGCAGGCACCTATAGTCCCAGTTATTTGGGAGGCTGAGGCAGGAGGATCACTTGAACCCAGGGGTTTGAGGTTGCTGTGATATAGACTGAGGCCACAGCACTCTTGCCTGGGCAACAGAGTCAGATTCTCTCTTAAAAAATATTTTCCAGAAAAAAATCACTTTTAGAGATGCATATGTGAAGAGACATATTTACCTTTTCACCAATTTCTCCTTTGCTGCCTTCAAAACCTTGCTCTCCCTGTAAAAGAGGAATACGATATGTATAGTAACAGGAACACTACTTATGACACCTGCAATTTTTATAACAATAGGGATAATATTTCTAACAATGAAAACATCAGTAAGTCTAAATAACCATTTTTAATACATAATCTCTAAGCCAACATTAAGTTACACAGATTTAAATATTCCTAAATACTAAAGGAACAATTTTCTAGTGCTTAAAGCAAGAATGTTCAGGGGATTTCTAGAAATAGAGACCCACTTTAAAGATAGCCATCCTTTAACTGCCGATAGCTTTGCAACTTCCAAGCAGCCTCATCTTCTAAGCCTGAAGGGTCTGCTGTATAAAATCAGAGTGATAATGGTTTGAGCTTCACTCATGGGTTGAGCCTTGAATGCACCTTCAGAGTATCTGACACAGACTAAGTTCACTGTTCTTGTTGTTATTACTGTTTATTTTATTAGCTCCCAGAGAAACAGCTTTCTTAGAAAGCTGACTTTTTTGGAATTCTGTTCTATTGAAAGTCTGGGATGGCGCCTATGGCTCAGTGAGTAGGGCGCCAGCCCCATATACCGAAGGTGGCAGGTTCGAACCCGGCCCCGGCCAAACTGCAACAAAAAAATAGCTGGGTGTTGTGGTGAGCACCTGTAGTGCCCGCTATTCCGGAGGCTGAGGCAAGAGAACTGCCTAAGCTCAAGAGCTGGAGGCTGCTGTGAGCTGTCTACCGAGAGCGACAAAGTGAAACTCTGTCTCTTAAAATAAAAAGAAAAAGAAAAGTCAGAAAGTCTCATGATGAAGGAGTTCAGGTTGGAACCCTGGAGTTCAGCTCCAGCCCCAACACCAGGGCTTTGCTCTTCCCTGTTTGCGCTCCTGGGAGGACGGTGGTTGCAGGGCTGCTGGGTCTCCAATCACCTTATTTATTCTAACAGTTCTAACTCCTGATTTCTTCAGCTAAATCCTCTCCGATCTGACAAGCTTATTTCCCCCACTCAATTCTGCACAGATATTTCGAGTACCGCTGTTCCATTCAGACAATCAACAACAGTAATAACGCTGAGCCCTCCTGCATGCAAGGCACCCCTGACAACATGGCCAGCAAGTGCGTGCTAGGGCTGGGCATGTCCATCCCTCACCAATGGAGGGCCCTGAACAGAAAAGGCATTCAGTAAGCACTTCCTGAGGGCACAGAGGTCTCTAGTTTTCTCTGCTATGCTTTAACAACGTAACTCTTGGCATAGTTAAAATTTATGTTAATTATCTGAAAAGGAATGTAAGCTGTTTAGTATAATATAGATACATACACACACATACATTCATATGTCGTTTATTATTTTATTACATATGAGTGTATTATTTTATATGCACATATATACCCGCATAATCAGATGTGTGTGTATGTACACATACAAACTCAGTCATAGGCGATCAACTATCTTTGTTTTGCTTCCCCTCAAGAAAGTTACCAGGAAAGAAAATAGGTGCGTTATGAGGTAATTTTTCTACAAATGAATGGCTGGTTTACCTTTTTCTACATTTTTCCCTAAAGTAAGAGATTTGATCTATTAATTCAAGCTGACACTGAAGCTGCTAAATGCCTCTGGTGCATCAGCCACAGTGTCAGCAGGACGCAGCCACCACAGACAGCTGCTGGAAAGTCCAAAACTATTTCCCAGCAGATAAATCCGCACATCCCTTGGCTTGCAACTCAACCCACAGAGGCAGCACATGTGGCATCACTGGGTTTTGTTGAGAACTGCTGTGAAGGAATTCAGAAGCTTGCCGGTTCGCTGCTGCCAGGGCAGACTCGTTATCTTTGTTAGGCCAAGCAAAGGAAGGTTTTCTCAAAAGCTGAAACTATAAATAACTGCTTATCTTTTAAAATGATATTTGCATCTACACAGAAAATACTAGATGCCTAGTAACTTCTGAAATCTTGTTGCTGAGATCTATAAAACTTCTCCAGAGCATAGAAACGATATGCTCGGCCTCGGTGGGCATCTAATGGGGCACCAATGGGGTCTTTCTGGGTGGAACTATTTGGGCAGTATCGAGGCGGCTGGCCCCACCTGAAGTAGCTCCCCATCCTTCCATGAAAGTGGAATAGACCAGTCTCTGTGGGGCTGGTCACACATAGCCATGTGCCTTCCCAGAGGGGAAAGCGGCGTGGGACCCGAGAGGCATCCAAAGGGCAGTTCACCTTGATAGAGAGGAAGGTGCTAGGCGCAGAAAAAAGTATCTGCCCCATGCAAAACTCCTTATTTATTACAAATTTGTTCTGAAAGAAAGATTTTCTGAAAGGATTAGTCCTCTATAGCATCTGTAATATTGACTATTTTGTGTCATTGTAGCTACTGTACCTATTGTATCTGGAATATCCAAAAAGGAAGCTAAGCAAGAAGCAAGTCTGACTAATAATTGCAGAAACATCCCCAGAACAGCTATGTACATGCCCACGGGCCCCAGACAGCACCACTGTTGCTGACATCTTTGAGAAGCGTGTTGGTCAAGGGGACTGCGTCCACAAGTTCTCTTTGGAAAGACAGATCAGTAGCTTTCTAAGGGTCTTTACAGAAATTCAGTTTTAGCAAATCCATTTTCAGAATCTGTGTTGTATTGTATGTAAATTCGATTTTCAAGATATTACAATTCTTAGCTCAGTTGAAAAAAATGTAAAAAGCCTTACTTTTTGGCCAGGTAAGCCTGGAGCACCCTGTGAACCATTTTCTCCCTAAAAGAGGTACACGGAAAACAATTTATTAGTCATAATAAAATAGAAATTAGAAATAAACGAACACAGACTTTGTTTTTCTTTTCCAGTCTGTACCAACTTGCTTTGGAGTGGTGGGACAGGTAACCCCAGCATGCCCAGTGCCCATGACAGGGGAGCTTTCCACGGACTCACTCCTCACAACTCCGGGACTACTACTTCCATTTCTAAAGTGAAGAAACAGAGAGCCCTGAGAGGTTTTAGTAACACGCTCCAGGTCGCCTGACTTGAAGCATTGCATGAGGTCTGAATTGCCCTCCACTCCTATGTCCTTCCCTAGGCCAGGTAGTATCTTTTATTTCATTTTGTCTCTTTCAAACCTCCGGGCATAAAATTCACTTCTGACACAGGGCTTCCCATGGGCTCCGCCAATGTTCTCACAGCAAACGACCAGGTAGAAGTTACGATCGCTGCATCTTACGATGATTTCACGATTGGTACTTGGTCGAACACACATTTCAGCTCTGTGAACCTAGCTGCCTCCGACACTGTCTCTGGGGAAAGATTTAATTCTGCCTTCTTGCCTAAAATCATATGTACGTGTGTGTATGTATGCTTATTACATATATACCTATGAGAACACGTTTTCTTTCTTACCCTCATCTGCCATTTGTCTTCAAGTTGATTTGGAAGACATGCCCAATGCCACTTGACATGAAACAATTACTTGGAAGAATTTTGAGTTCTTTCTATTTATCTGTCTTGGGTAAAAAGGTTTTCAGCAGATGGCTGGCAGTTTCCATGACTGGAACTTTCAGACCATCCCTTTGACAGGTCTGGTTTGTAAACGTCACACAGGCTAGAATGAGCTCCTCCCGGGGGAATGTGCAGATTCTCAGTGGGGCCTTTGGAATTTAGCTGCTTATAAGAATTTACTTCGGCTTCCAAGTTTCTAGGTTTAGACAATTCCATATAAACTAGCAGTCCCACTGACCTGCTTTATTTCTATCAAACATTTGAAATTTGCAAGATAACACCCTCAAGCATTATCTGGTGAGCAGTTAGATTCCATTTCTTAGGATTCTTTAAACAAAATCCAAATATATGAAGGAAAAAAAAATCACAGCTTTAAACTTTAAGGTAATAATAATATATTCTGTGTAATAATCTGAGGAGGCCTTCATTGTTTCATTTCATTCATTAATGTGTATTTGGAAAGTTTTAGTGTTTTTTGTTTTGTTTGGGTTTGGTTTTTTTGAGACAGACTTTCAAGCTATATCCCTCAGTAGAGTGCTGTAACATCACAGCTCACAGCAACTTCAGACTCTTGGGCTTAAGTGATTCTCTTGCCTCAGCCTCCCAAGTAGCTGGGATTACAGATGCCTGCCTAGTTATTTTTTTGTTTCAGTTGTCATTGTTGATTTTAGCTGGCCCAGGACAGGTTCAAACCTGCCAGCCACAGTGTATGAGGCCGGTGCCCTACCCACTGAGCTATAGGTGCCACCCATTTTTGAACCAGAGATATATTGCAATGCACATGCACACTTTATATTTGAAAGACGAAGGTTTTTCTAAGATTAGATTAAAGCATCAAAGTATTCTACAGTATCAGAGATGTCCAGAAAGTATCCAGCTATCATTAATACTATTTGCTAACATGTGCGTTACATGGCTGTATACTTGTTGCCATCACTACAATATATACTAAACACGACAGGCGAAACTTTGCCGCTCAGTGTAATTAACTACTGAAGCATGAGTAAAATATACTGTACTTATCTATGCAGTAAACACATTTCTGTGCATCATGCAAGCCTATTAGAAACTTCCCATTTCAACGGGTAACGCAATAGTAAAAGCACATTAAGTATCTGACACCAGGGAACGGTCTATGGAAACGGAGCTCCTGTTAACTCATCACAGAAGTATGTCCACTTGTCCACAAGGAGCGGATTATTTTCATCAGTTGATCCAATATAACGTTTTGCATCATATTACAAGTCATACATGATAACAAGATACGGCACAAGTCTACAACGCCCAAAATACTTTTTTAGGGAAAAAGTCACGACAGGATCTCCTCCTTTCCTTCTCTCACAGTGCTCTTCTCCAGTCTCACGCTCTCTGCATCCTGGCACGGTCCCACCTGCCATGTGTCAGGTCACAGTCACACCCAGACACACTGACTTTAAAACCGTGAGACTGAAAATTTACCTCTGGGGGAAACACGTTTTATGATTGTTATACTTAAAACGTTGTGTTTTTCCTGCCGTCAGTATTCATTGGTCTCTGATCTTTCCTGACTGGGAATTCATTTTGTAAACACAATTCTAGACCCCAAGATAACCCCAGAGGAGGTAGCACCAATTATCTCTCAGAGGAAACGGGTTGGCCTCCCATGACATAGCCACACATGGGCGATGTTCTTGAAATATGTTGAGATGCCCTGCTTAGAAACGTGTAATCATTTAAAATAATCTGTTAGTATCCCAGTCCTCGAGTGATAAATTATTTGTTTTTGTCTCCATCTCACAAAATAAAGAAATGTATTAACTAGCATAAAAAGTAAAGAAGGAAATAGTTCTAAAGGACAACATTTTATTAACAGTAATGGGTGGTGATGTTTCTGTCCAGACTTTGTCTAAAATTGAGATTGTATCAACAGAATGCCCCTTTCTTTATGTTCATTCTGATTCCTGGGTTTCAAACTCTAGGTGCCACAGGAGTTCAGGGTCAAACTTAATTCAAACTTGTCTGTAAACATCAAGCCAAAATTACGGGAAGGGCACATGTTCTGTGCTGTTTCCGAACTCCTTCTGTCTCTCTGTCCTCTCAATCTCAGCCCGAGGAAGGAATAAGATGCTTTTCCTTTGGTTTCCCATCACTGTTTTAGTTTATTGTAGAAAGAAAATTATAATCAATGATTCTCATGGCAACCATAACTTTCAAAACTTGTTTCTGAGGCACATACTCTATAGGTTTTCCTAGCAAAGGACCGATGTCCCTTTCCGGTTACAAATTCAAACTACAGAAGAGCCAGTGAGTAAATGCGTGACATATAAGGCAGTAAAAATCGAATGTCGCTGCTGATAGTATGGTTTCCTCGTTTGTCACTATAATACGCAGTGCGTCTTCAACTTCACAGAGCAATAAAAAAGCACCCTGCCCAGAATTCAAAATAACCTCTTTGAGAATCTTTTGGAAAGAAAAGAAACAAAGATAAAGTTTAGGAAAAAGCTGGTGGTTTTTTGAAAAACTGATCAAAAAATTTCATTTTAGCTCCTTTTAATCTCTGCCTACTTTTTTAGCAGTAAGAATAAGTGAGCATAAAATCTGAATTATTAGTTTTCCTGTTTCCCTTAACATCAGAACCAATCTCTTTCTTACAGTGCAGGGAATACAAGTTATCTGAAGGACATTTAATAAAGAGTAGCATTCCCTAGGCCTAGAGTTTGTAAAACTACTAGTATCCATGAGACCCAGCAAAGAAAGGTAGAATGACCCAGTAAACAAAAGATTTGCAAATAACTAGAATTAGCCCCACAAAGTAGAAAGTATATACTACGTCATGGTCATTATTTCTTTAAAAAGTTAGGCATTCAGCTTTTAGTTAAAAAGTCTGACATCCTATTATAAAGTTTCTGCATTAAAAAATAAAATTTTCAATAAAATAATAAAATAAAATTTGACCAATCACTTCACTTATAGCATGTTTTGCAGGAATCTAACCTTCTATATGAATTTAGTGTACACTTGGAAATATATCAAAATTTCTTCTCCAATTAATTAATATTCATTAAAGGAAAATGTACTTAAATGGAATGTTGAAGGAAATAGCTGGAAAAAATATTAGAAATGGAATGCCAGAATTATATTAATAGCATGAACGCAAATAAAACAAGTAGCAAAAAGTAAATCTGATTTTGATTTTGCGTATCACAAATGTGAACCCTATATTTCTAACTATAGTCCTGCTTGTTCAGTCCAAATCTTTACCTATTGAATTTTACACAGTCCTTAAACTGTTTTCAGTCCACTAAGCATTTCAGGAAATCAAATATATACCTGTACCCTGTATTTTTTTTTCAGATGTGCAATCTGAGTCTTTTTATTTCAATGAGGAAAAATTTCTTCCTTCTGTATTTTGAGACATCGTTTGAAGAAAAAAAATTCTCAAAAAAAAAAAAAAATCACCCTGTACACCACAAAGTTTAAGAGCTCAAACTTGGAATTCTTTGTACTGGTTGGGTCCTTCATGCAGCTACATGTGATATATGACCACATGAATTGTCAGGATAAGCCCAACCTTCTTACTTTTAAAATAAATGAGACTCTGTGTTATTTATTCATTTTATAATTTTTATTTTATTTTTTATGTTTTTAATGTGTTTATTTTAAATTATTATGGATACATAGCTGTATATATTAGAAGGGCACATGTGATGTTTTGATATAGGCATAAAATATGTTAATAGAATGAGGGCAATGGGGGGGTCCATCACCCAAGCATTTACCATTTCTCATTCTTATGGGTCATTTAAAAGAAGGGAGGACTGGCCACTACAGGTACCATGGTCGGTACATGTCTTACCACGTAATTGATGGGTTGTTAGCAAATATAAGGACAAATGGAAATTCCCACGTTGATACATACCACCTCTGCCAGAGAAACTGATGAGGTACAGACTCTACTGGAAGTTTCTTAAAGTCAGGTACTTCTGTTATTTAATTTGCATTATGGAGAGAAAATAGGGGGAAAAGTCTATGCATGGGTACTGATTCAGTGCTTTGTGCACCCAAATTAACCTTCCAAAATTCCTGCCCATTGGCCTTATTTCTGTTGTCTGCAATTACACATGCAAAAAGTCACATGGATCCTACACATGACACCCCTTTGGCCATACTGAGCTTTTCTTCAGTAAACCACTCGTTTTTTAAATAATAGTCTGAGTCTCTTTCAGTAGTCCCTGTTCTCTGGGCACATACTGGCCAGACAAGTCTTTTAAAATGTGGCACTCAGAACTCAGCACCTCACTCCAGAAAAGGTCTTATCTCCACAGAATAGAAAGCAGGACCATTACACACACACACACACACACACACACACTCACACTTTGTTCCGCATACATATAACACTGCACTTCTATTAACACTACTTGCTTTCATAAGACTAAATTGCTTACATATATGACACTTACAGTCAACTACGCCCACGTGTTTTCCTTTCATGGGGATTTACAATTCTTTTTCAAATTAATTAAATGCAAGCTAAAGTAGGAATTTTTCAAATAAAAAAAGTCCCACTTATTTAAAATTTATTTGGAGAGATAACAATTTTTTTCCATATATAGCAAAATTCGGGAATTGAACCTTGGTCAACATTGTAGAACTCGTACAAAATCTGGGTTCCAGTGTGATGGTGATGTTTTTCTGTACGTGTCAGCGACAAGGGTTTAGGCTTTTGGCTTTATCATGTGACACGCCGTAAGACAGTCTTTAAGTTTATTTGAAACATCGCAAGAAGCACTAAAGAAATAGAAGGCATTTACTGCGAGTCACCTACTAAAATATCTGAGGTACAGGAATCGACATCTAAGTTAGGTACTCTAACAAACGAAAGATGGTTTAAGACATAAAGAGAAGGAAGTGTCATGAGTCGGTTCCTAACTGAGGTCAGTGAGATACCAGCAAACCATTTCCTGTCCAAATACCCCTCATAATGAGTCATTTGCAGTTCTACTCCCTATCAATTACTTCTGCCAGAGCTTAAATACACCAAAGCCTTTGGTTATTCATCTTTAGCCCTGAAGTGAGTGGCTGTGAAGACAGGGAGAAAGGATACCTCAGCAATGTTGTAGGAAAGGAGAGTTTCAGACCTAGTTTGGATAAAAAGAAAGGTCACTTGAAAATGTGTGCTTCAAGGGAAGGAAGAGCATATAGTCCGAGAGTAAATAAGAAGCGAATTCTGGAGATGCACATGCTTCTATTATATTCTGGGAAGCAACACCTGTAAGCTTTGCTGGGTAGAGGAGACATTTTCCTTCCTAGCTTCTTGAGTCTAAGGCAATTCAGGAAACTTGCAGAATCAATCAGGTGCCACATACTAGACCAAGTGATGGGGTCATAGAGGTGACAGGACACCAAGTCCTCCTCCAGAAGCTCATACTTTAGCAGGGGATACAGACACACGTGACATTGGTAATATCAATAAAGCTATCTAAGCAGAGTGGGTTAACTGTTAATCTAGCCTTGTGGCCTGGGAGACTTCTCCAAAAAAGATGCGTGAGCATTGACTTTGTCATTTGTAAAAATGCAAGATGACTGTCTGTGACCACCCTCTCCAATCTCCTCCTCTTGTCTGAGAGGTTCATTCAGAGCCTTACCCAGGCGATAGCCATCCTGGACTTAGCTGACCAACATACACGTGTAAGGCTGACCTTTAGCTACAGCCACTTTAAGAAAACTCCAATATCTAAAGACATCTTTAAAAGCCAGCAGTTACATCTTCAAATCCACTCCAGTATCTCAGCAATCTAGCCCAAGAATAAAATAATTGGCCACTAAACCAGGAGTAGAAACAGAGTGTGTGATCTTTTCATGGAAATATTTTAATATTTATGTGCTAAATGCTGACACTGCATTAAACCAAATAGGAACATTAGTAGACGAGGTTCTTGAAATCTGGCTAACTGCTTAGCAAACGAAAGTCAAGTGCCTGGGTGCCAGATACGCCGCATGGCTGAGCTTGCCGTCCATCTGCTGTGTTCTCTGCCAACTGCTCTACTTGGAGTGAGAATGGAAGGCATTTAAAGCGAGTAAGAAACCATTAAGAAATAAAATCAGATGCAGAGTGAACAAGTTTCTTTGTTACCTTTGTCCTTCTTATGTTTCTGCTTACTTTAGTGCTACATTCTATCAATGTACGTCTACAGATGAGGCAAATGACAATTACTCCATATACAAGGGTGGGTTTTTCACTGATGATTCAACTTTTGTTCTGTACCTTTAATAAATGAAGCCAACAAGTAGGTTGAAAAAACTGTTCTCTTTGTGGTTATTTTTTCCTATGAATACTAGTTCATAGACTACTATGGTAAAAAGTTCAACCCTGGCTGGGCACCTGTTGCTCAGTGGTTACAACACCAGCCACATGATCCAGGGCTGGTGGGTTCAAATCTGGCCCAGGCCTGCTAAATAAACAAAACAAAAAAAATAGCTGAGTGTTCTGGCGGCCACCTATAGTCCCACCTGCTAGGGAGGCTGAGGCAAGAGAATTGCTTGAGCACAGGAGTTTGAGGTTGCTGTGAACTATGACGCCATGGCGCTCTACCCAGGGTGACAAAGTGACACTCTGTCTCAATTTAAAAAAAAATTCAACCCTATATCTGCATTTGACTCTACTTTCATTCATTACAGACTTTTCTAAAATACAGATATACTGGTGATGATCTGTTTAAGAGGTATTTTCTCGAAGGTGGAGTCCATACTTGTTTTATGCACCTTTACAATTTCATAGGCAGGAAATATCTCATTGCTAGAATAAAGCTGATTTCTCCTTTTTTTTCTCCCTTCTCACTTAATGGTTTTAATTCCTCTAAGAAATTATCACACGCAAATAGGTATGTTAATGGCTTAAAAAAAAAACTTGATAGGAACTCTAAAATTCTGGAAGCCTATGGAAAAATTAGGTGAAACTAATACAGAGAGGAAGCCAAATGGCTTAAAATTTCTCTAGCTTTTTCACTGAGTGCTCATAAGTTTCCGAGTCTTTGAAGCATTGATGCTGCATCTGGACCAGCGCTGTTGCGGAGTTCATTATAATTCACAACAGCTCCCAGCCTGTCTGCGCTTACATATTCTGTAACAGCATCTGCCTTTGTTTTCTGAAGCTGCAGTCTTCCCACAAAATGCCTTTTCAGGGAAAATCGAGATTCAAAGATCATACTTATTTCATTTTCCAACAGGAGAGAAATACAAAGACTGTTAGGGACAATGGCTCATCCTCGTGCCGTGACTGAGGGCTGCAGAGTTCATGGTGAAAAGACGCAGCATACCGAGGACTGCAGATGAGGACAGCTAGTCCAGCTGTTTTTAAAGTTCAGCAACTCTCACATCACGTTATTAGATGCATTTCCCTTTTTTTTTTTTTTTTTTGAGACAGAGCCTCAAGCTATCCCCCTGGGTAGAGTGCCATGGCATCACAGCTCATAGCAACCTCCAACTCCTGGGCTCAAGCGAATCTCCTGCCTCCGCCTCCCAAGTAGCTGGGACCACAG
>CAUYQV010084558.1:0-18197 GCA_963574575.1 Galagoides demidoff | reverse complement strand
GAGGCAGGAGACTCACTTGAGCCCAGGAGTTGGAGGTTGCTGTGAGCTGTGATGCCACAGCACTCTACCCAGGGGGACAGCTTGAGGCTCTGTCTCAAAAATAAATAAATAAATAAATAAATAAATAAAGGGAACAAACATCTAGTTTCCATTATGAGCCCTTTTGATAAAAAATTTAAAGTGCCACATCTCCTTGATTCTTAAAACAAACAAAAAAAAAATCTGAAAACCAAATGTCTTAAAATTGATGCATATAGTTAAAAAGTGTTTTTATATTCCCCTAAAACATCATGAATAATTTGGTGCACATTATTATTGCAACAATCTTTTAAGTGACTTCCCCTTTCCACACCTTCACCCCATAGTTTACTCTCCACAGAGCTAGTAAGTCAGCCTCATAAAATGTGAGTCAGTTGGAGATCACTTAGGGATCTAAAAATAGACCTACCATTCAATCTTTCAATTCCTCTACTAGGTGTATATATCCAGAAGACCAAAAATCACTTTATAACAAAGATATTCACACCAGAATATTTAATATTGCAGCCCAATTCATAATTGCTAAGTCATGGAAGAAGCCCAAGTGCCCATCAACCCATGAATGGATTAATAAATTGTGGTATATGTATACCATGGAATATTATGCAGCCTTAAAAAAGATGGAAACTTTATCTCTTTTATGTTTACATGGATGGAGCTGGAACATATTCTTCTTAGCAAAGTATCTCAAGAATGGGAGAAAAGGTATTCAATGTACTCATCCTACTATGAAACCAATTTATAAACACCCACACTTCCATATGAAAGCTATAACCCAACCACAGCCCAAGATGAAGGGGAAAGAGGAGGGGGAGGGAAGGAGGGTAATTGGTGGAACCACACCTATGGTGCATTTTACAAGGGTACCTGTTAAATCTATTAAGTGTAGAATATAAATGTCTTAACACAATAACTAAGAAAATACAGTGTAGGTTATATTAACCAGTTGGATGAAAGTATTTCAAATTGTATATAAAACCAGTACATTGTACCCCATAATTGCATTAATGTACATAGCTATGATTTAATTTTTAAAAAATGTGAGTCAGATCAGATTCTTCCTGCATACAAAACTTACCCATAGCTCTTGTCTCACTCAGAGTTGAATCCTTACCACGGTCTACCATGTTTCCTGAAAATAAGACACTGTCTTATATTTATTTTTTCTCAAGAAGACACACTAGGGCTTATTTTCAGGTGATGTCTTAACATCTCCATGCCAAAATGCATGGTGTGGCTATGCATATATGCTGCATAGCCATGCCCATCACTAGGTCTTATTATCAGGGTAGGGCTTATATTTAACAAATGCATAGAAATCCTGCTAGGGCTTATCTTTTGGGTAGGTCTTATTTTCAGGGAAACATGGTACGTGACTGGACCCTCACGGCTTCTCTGACCTCATCTTCCTACCATTCACTCTGCTTCACCCACATGGGCCTCCTCACTGTTCTCTGAATGTGTTACACATGTCCCAGGGCCTTTGTACATTCTGTTTGCTTTTTCCCTTGCTCCAGTATTTACATGTCTTACACCCCAACATCCTACATGTCTCTGCTGAAATGTCACTTTATCAGAGAGGGCTTCCATAACTGACCTCTTAAGAAACTCAGTCTACCTCTGACCCCAATCCTGCTTTAAGTGATGTTGAAATGCTTACCCTTTGCCTCTTGTCTGACTCCCTGAATCAGAAGGTATTATCCCCAAGAGGACTGGCAGACTTTGTCTACCTTATTCACTGCTGTATCCCCAACACGTACTTAGCACCTGGGCCATAGTTGGCATTCAAATATTTTTGAAGGAATGATGCATTGATGGTGTCCTGAAATTAAGAGCCTATGATCTTTTATTTATAAAGACTTTCATAAAGTGGTTCAATAAAAATTACCATCAATCCAATTTACAAATAAGGGATCTGAGGGCCAGAAGGATCAGATATTCTCCCAGGTACGGAGCTAGTAAGTAGCAAAGCTGGTTTTTCAGTCCTTGCAGCTTGAAAGCCCTCAGGCCTTCCCATGCACCATCTAGAGCCAGATGTGACATCAGAAGGGACAGCTGAGTCACAGCTAGTGATCAAAACTGTAGCCCTGAGAGCAAAGAGGGTTTGCAGACCCTGGGCCCTGGCTCTCTGGGCAACAGTTTGGCTCCTGGAGATAGAATGTCAAATACCCATACTAGCACCCTGGGTGCAGCCCAGTGCTGTTGCCACTTAAGATGCTCCAGGCCTCAATCCAGAGAAAGTAGGAAGTCATTTACCCTCTCCATAACCTCGGACAGAGAACTTCGTCTGAGTGTGTCAGACCCAGAATAGAGACAAATAGTTCCTAAATGATGCTAGGAAGGTTATTCTAAACCGATTTTGACTTTAATACCATATACAGTCCGAAGCAAGAAAACTGTACATTGCCTTCCAAAATCTCTTAACTCAGTTCCTGCCAAGACACACAGTGGCACCAACAAGGGTTTATAAGAAGGCGGTACAGAGCTGGGTTCAAGTTCTGTCTCCAACACTTACCAGCTATGTGAGCTTAGGTGACCTACTTGGCTTCTCTGTACCTCATCCATAATGAAGATCGTTCTAGACCAACAAGAATGTTGGGAGGATTAAATGACATGGTCTGCGTAAAGTACTTGGCACATGCTGAGCGCTCCATAAATATTAAAGCTTAATTTTTTAAACCATGGGGTGTGTTGTCCTTTATTTAGAATAAACAAGTCTTGTGTGAGCACCAGGTCTGCTACCAAAATCATCTCCTTCCATGTTCCCGGCCACTCGCATAACCCAGCTTCAAGAAGAGCTTTCTGTCCCAAAGCATATCCTCCATGGGGAAGGAATCATGTCACCTGAACATGCAATCAACATGCAAAATGCATTAACGAGATATTTGATGTGTGATCTCATTTGTAAGTCTTTGAAATTTGTCACGTTTCGCACCCACAGCATGTGTCCACGTGGACTCCCCACACCCCTGGTACCCCACAGTCACACATGGATGGTGGCTCTCACACCAGTGCTGGGTGGCATGTCCTGGGACGCAAACTCTCCTAAGTGACTGTCATCTGAGGTCAGGATGCTTCTCCCTCCAACAAGTCCTTCCATCCATCTGGAAAGCTCCTGTCTGTCCACAATCAGCTGACTACTCTCTGGAACTTTGGAGAACCCCACCTTTCCTGGAACCCAGCGACCACTCCTCAGTGAGAACAGGGAGAGCATGAGGTCCTGCCCACACCTCCAGGGTCGTCCCCAGCCGATCTGCCTCATGCTGCACGGTGTGCCCTTTCAAGCGTGGGTCCTCTCCCTACCGCTCAACACAGAGTGAGGAACGCTAACCCACCAAGCCAGCCTCGGAGTAGAAGCACATAACCTTCCCCAGCGGCATGGTGGGGACTGCGGCGAACCAGGCGCCCCACCTGCCCCATCTGGATAGTTCACCCTAGTCACCTTCCATCGTTGCTGCCAATCAAGACACCAGTCTCCTGTGACTAGGTCTGACTCCTCTTTTTCAAGTTGAGAAATTGGGATTGTTCCATGAAATGTCCTGATATTTAGTGCTGCTGCAATAGATTTTATTTTAACAGATGTTACTTTTCAGAGAAGTTTTTGGTCCACAAAACTGAAAGGAAGCTACAGACCTTTTCCATGTACTTCCTCCCCCCACCCTTGCCACGCACACACACAAATGTACAGCCTCCACTGTTACCATCCTTCATCAGAGGGAGGTTAGGCTCCTGGAAACCAGGTTGACACATCAATATCACACCAAGTCCACGGTTCACGGTGGAGTTCACTATTGGTGCTGCACATTCTGTGGGTTTGGACAGGTATATAATGACCTATATCCACCATGATAGTATCATTCTGACTGTTTCCACTGCCCTGAAAATCCCTAGGTTCTGCTGGTTCATCTTTCTCCCCGCTAGCCCCTGACAACCACTGATACTTTATTGCCTCCCTAGTTTTACCTTCTCCAGAGTCTCGTGGAGTTGGAATTACACAGTGTGTGTGGCCTTCTCAGGGTGGCTTCTTTCACTTGCTAATATGGATTTAAGTTTCCTCCATGTCTTGCTTTTCATGGCTTGTCAGCTCATTGCTTTCTTGTGCTAAATAATATTTCACTGTCCGGCTGTACCAGTTTATTTATCCACCTGCCTACTGAAGGACATCTCGGTTGTTTCCAAGATCTGGCGATCTTAAATAAAGCTACTCTAAACATCCATGTGCAAGTTTCTGTGTGGACATAAGTTCTCAAGTCCTTTGGGTAAATATCAAAGAGCACAATGGCTGGAATGTTCGGTAAAAGCATGTTTAATTCGGTAAGGAACGGCCAAACCTGTCTTCCGAAGAGGCCATACCATTTCACACTCCCGCCGGCAATGGATGAGAGTTCCTCTGGCTCCACATCCTCCCCAGCATCTGGTGTTGTCACTGTTCTAAACGTCGGCCATGCTAATAGGTGCGTAGTGGCATCTCGTCGTTTTTCCATAGATTTTGTTAAACTGGTCCTGTGTTTCTGTGAGCTCCTCCAATAGGAGAAAAAGACTCCTGCCTTTAATCAGCATATCTGCTCTGAAATAGGAAAGTAGACAGTGTTCTGCAGAGCAGATCTCCAAGGTGGGGTGCGCCAGCTGCAGTTATATGTGAGACGATCCACTAGGAAGCAGGACAACAGGAACACTTGGATGTGGGATTTGAAGTTTGCGGTGTTTAAGCTCTGGTTTTCTGCATGCTGTATATTTACAGTACGGCAAATACAATGGTGCCATAGGTCACCCCAATGTCAGGTTTGACCATGGTAGATGTTTGTGCATGAGCTGAGGCTCTTTTGATACCCACTCATCCCAGATTCACTGGACTTTCTGCTTCATTCCCCAGGACTCCGGCTAACTTCTGGAGAGCTTGCCCACCCTGTGCAGCCTGAAAGTGCAGCAGTGTGGATGGTCCCAGGAGGCAAGTCTCCACCTACGGGAGGAAGAAACAGGCAGCTGAGCATCCCAGCTTCCCATTCTCTGGACGGAGAACTTAGGAGACAAAAATCAAGGTCAGGGTCCACACTTACAATCAATTCACTAACGCTGTCGAATTGACTTAGCTTCTGTCCCCGCAGCTCCCTCCCTCTTGCTACCTGGGACGACCTCCACACAAACTATTTGTACCCAAACTGTTGTCCCAGGCTCTGCTTTTAGAAGGTGAGCTAAGACAATATGTAATATACTACTACAGGCATTCATGGATATAGTTAAACATAAATATATTTATAAGCTTTGGTAATACATGTGTAAAAACAATTTTACCAAATACGATCTACAATCGAAAATGTACACACACACACATGCGTTTGATATGTAGAGATTAGTCTGAGATGCACACAGAAGGGAAGGATGTTGCTGTTATCATGTTATTGTTGTGCTATATTTTTTTATAATAGCATCCATGCCTTACCTGTGAATGAACATTTTTAGAGGATGCAGATTTGAGCACTTTTTTTGTGATAATAGACTTTATTTTGTAGGGCTGGTTTGGGTTTATAAAAAATTGCACAGAAAGTGCAGAGTGTGTCCACTTATCCCCATCTCCCCTCCCCCTAGTGTAGCCCCTTATTATTAACACCTTGGCTCAGTGGGATGCATTTGTTATATTTGATGAATTAACACTGATACATTATTATAACTAAAGCTCACAGTGTACATTAGGGCTCACTCTTTGCGTGGTACAGTTCTGTGAGCTTTGACAAATGGATAGTGACAGGTATGCACCATGACAGTGACACACGGGAGAACTTCACAGCCCCAAACTCCTCCCCAACACACACTCCCTTACTCTACCTATTCATCCTTCTCTCCCTCCTCTGACCCTTTTCTTGTTGTCTTGATAGTGTTGGCTTCTTCCGAATGTCATGTAGCTGGACTCAAGTCATGTAAAGCCTTTTCAGTTTGGTTTCTTTCACTTAGGAATATGTATGTCAAGTCTCATCCCTTGCTAGCTCATTTCTCTTTATACTGACAATGCTCCACTGTATGGAGGCACCACAACTTGCTTACTCCTGCACCTGTGAAGGGCATTTGGTTGTGCTGCCATTTTCCCTTATAGGCTTGTTACCTTAGTCTTTCCAGGCTGCTATAACAAAGTTACCACACCTGGCTATCTTAAACAACAAACATTTATTTCTCATCTCATAACTTGGGAGGCTGGGAAGTCAAAGGTCAAGGTGCCTTCCAGATCTTGATGCAGAGTCCCCTCCTGGCTTGTAGACAGCTGTCTTCTTGCTGTGTCCTCATGGTGTAGAAGGCAGAAGATCCAATGTCCCTTCCTCTTCTTATGTGAAGGTCACTAATCCCATCACAAGGGCCCCATCCTCATAACTTCATCTAAACCTAATTATCTCCCAAAGACCTCCCCAACTCCTAATACTATCACATTGGAGGTTAGAGCTTCAACCTACGGATTTTCAGAGGGAAGCAAATATTTAGTATGTAGCATTTGTCTTTCTGGAAGTCTCCTGAGGACCAAACCAGGCTTCCAGCCCAGGGGCCCCAAGGCATAATGAGTCCTCCCCTCCTCATTTCTTCCCAGAAGGCCCCTTCCCAACAGACATCCCAGAAGTCCCTCCTATCAATTTTCCAGATAACCTCAAATATGTCTGAATACTTGTGTCAAAGCAGCTAAAGCCCAAGTCAAAAATAGCCACCAACACTACCCAGAAAAAGGAATGAACAGAGTCATCACAGACCTGAGCTACTCCAAAAATCACAATCTTCAAAGGCAATTAGGCTCTTATAGGATAACATTATAAGAAGCAGTGTGAATACACAATTAAAGCATCAGTAGTCAATCAAAAGTTATGTAGATAAGGTCATTAAAAAGCTGTGCCTTTGGACACACCCCTCACCCACAAAGGCAGGACAGCCTGGGCTTCCTCCACCACGTTAAACCCACTGGCCCTGCACCTACCACCACCATCCCAGCTTTCCAAGAAATAGGACACGGTACACAGCTCCTTATCTCTAAGTCAAAGGGTTCATCCAAACTCCAGATTACTCTGCCAGGCCTCAACTTGGGTTTCACCTGGACCCTAGGAGGATCTTCTGCTGGTGTGTCAGTTTGTTCCGTATCTTTGGGGACTTAGAAAGTTGTAAAGTATTAATCCTGTAAGGGTCTTTCTAGAACTCCCCTCCCACCCAACCCTCCATTTCAGAGATGAGACCTCTAGAGCCACCTAGAAGAAATAACATGTGGTCACAGAGTAGGTTAATGGCAGAGGTGGGACAAGAATTGAAGCCCCAGACTCCTGGGTAAGAATGATTTCCCTTGAACTTTCTCAACAATTAATAAATAGCAGCAAACTGGTACCATGCTACATTCTGAACCTCAGTTGTCAATCTGTGTTATGGAGGAAATTTTTGGTTTAAAATAACAAGAAAAGTTAAACAATAGGAAGGTTTCAGGTGTGGCTTGATCCAGCCACTTAACACTGTCTTCGGGATTCTTCTGTGGCTGCCTTCTACTGTGTCATCTTCATCCTAAAACTGGATATTCCTGAAGTCAACAAGAAAAGTTCTAAGCCTTACTCAGACTTGATCCTTTTAATTACACACCCTATCTGATGCAAACTGGGAAGAGAGAATGGGATTACCAACCTAGCATGATTTAGGCTTGTCAGTGTCCACCTCTGGAGGAGCTAAAGATGGGCTCTGTACTTCCACTCAGCTGGCTACTGCACAGCAAACAGAAGATGGAATCAATGGTTGGAGACCCCCAAATAGGTCATCCCACATCCCTCCCCAAAGATTAAAATTATCCTAAAAGTCTATAAGGCATTATAATAAAATATTGGCATACTCCTGTTTTGCCTGACTCCCTTCTATGAGTTTGCCAAAATATGTAGGGGGGATATTTAATGGACATAAACACTACTGGGATATCAGAGAACTTACTTCCTCAAGTTTCTAATGGACCTTGAATTAATCACAAAATTCTAGTCTCTTATTTATTCTTATGGGCAAATGACGTGTACAACTAAGGCAGTGGTTCTCAACCTTCCTAATACCACAGCCCTTTAATACAGTTCCTGTGAGTCGCAATACACAGTTGAGAACCGCTGGACTAAGGGCTGAACTAAGGGCTCTTACCATGACCTGCTTCATGACCTATTAAAGTTATTGTGGTAACATTTATAAAAACAAATGAGCACTACCCCAGAGCTCACCAAGCACATGGGCACTTTTGAAGAATTCCAAAGCCCCTGATGTAGGATTCCATGACTAGGATCCCAAGTGGAATGCATGGCCCGCTGAGATTCCAGGATGGCCAAGTGGGCCACCAGGTTCTTTGACCCACCTGAGAAAATGAGGTTAAAAAAAAAATTCCTATAAGAATTACTGAAATTTTCTTTTTTTCTTTTTTTTGCAGTTTTTGGCCAGGGCTGGGTTTGAACCTGCACACCTCTGGTATATGGGGCCAGTGCTCTACTCCTTTGAGTCACAGGCACCACCCTGAGTTACTGAAAATTTTTAAAATAAATATATCCTTTCAGTAACTTCCAAGTACGTGGTTGTTGTAAAAACCTTAGCAACATATAAAAGCATAAAGAGTGAAATAAAATAGCTAAGTTCCCTATTGCCTCCTCCAGTCCTCTCCAGATGTGCACCCAGCTCACTTTTGAGTATGTGTTCTTCCAGATGTTTGCCTGTGCATGTATATAAGGCTGCATAGATACACATATATTATTTGGGGGTTTGGGGTATTTTTACTCACATGATTTTTAACATGTATTTTTAATATATGTGCATGCATTTCTAATAGCATTTAAAAACATGCCTTCAAGATCTACTCACTGGAAACTTACCTATATCAATCCATACCAATCCATCTCATTCCTTTTAATGGTTGTGTAGAACTCCCTGGTATGAACAGACTATGGTTTCGTCGATCGCACTGCTGGGAATTCATGTAAATTAACTCGTTTATAACTTCCATTAGCTGTCTTCACTCCCTTCTTCTTTCCTCTCCATTCTCTCTTCTACATCCCACCAGCCTCCTGCCTTTTACTCAAACACGCCAGGCAGTGTACTGCCTCGGGGCCTTTGCACTGGCTATTATTTCTCACGGGAAAGCTCTTAATAGTCACATGTCTCCCTCCCTCACTTCCTCATCTTTACGCAAAAGCTACTTTGTCAAAAGCTACTTGGCCACCTATCTAAAATTCCAAACCCACCTTTCTCTCTTCTCCTAATTCTTCATGCCCCAGTTCTGCTCTTTGTGTTCCTCAGCACTCAACACTAGCTCAGACATTATTTGTCTGCCCCCAGTAGACTTTCACTGCCCTACCCAGGGAGGGATTTTTGTCTGTTTTTTTCATTGCTATGGTCCCACTACTGAGATTAGCACCTGCTCCTAGTGAGCTCTCAAAAACCGCCTGCTAAAGGAATGAACCAATGGCAGTGGTATGTGATCAGTACTGCTCTTAGTCTTATCGTACCAGAGAGGAAACGGAGGCACAGAGAGAGAAAGAACATGGTTGAAAGGCTGAATATATCAAGTGCAACACTGCTTTACACCAACCAATGCACTCTCGGCTCTTGGCTGTTGTTAGACTCCTTTGGATCGTGTAATAAATATTTATGGAGTTTCTATTGCGAGCTTGGCTCAGAAGAAGGTTTGGGTGGCAATTCAGTTCCTGCTCTCAGCAATTTACAGTTTGGTGGATGGGAAAGACTAGAAAAATCACAGTGACAATTGTGAGTCTACTCAGGAGCATGAGCAAGGTTCGGGGGTAAGGAAGGTTTCCTGGAGAAGGTGGCATCCAAGGTGAGACCTGAGGATTCGTGGAGGGAAGAGTGTTCTGGGGGAAGATGTGGACAGTCCTGGAGGCAAGGAAGAGAGAGGAGTTAAATACATAGAGTTCTGAACTTGGCAGGGAAGCTGATTGCATCAAGCAAAAGGCGCTTCCTTCTCAGATCTTTTTGTGTATAGCCTGCCTAAAAAAAACAGCCACTCCCAGCCACTGTGACAGGGGAAAGCCGGGGACATTTTGCTAGTGCTTAAACTGTCCCTGATGCTCCAAATGCTGGAGGCTCCTTCTGCTTTAATCCTTGGAATTAGCTTCTGGCCCCACCAGCTTCATCCCCTGAATTGCTGGAGGGCAAAGGTCAATGCATTAAGTAGGGCAGATTAATACCCAGCCATAAATCCCAGAAGCTGCATTTAAGCGGCAGTCGTATTTCACACGAGATCACCCCAGCCATTGATCGGCCCATCTTTCGGAGGGTGTATGTGTGTGTGTCCCAGGCCGTGTTTACGAGCCTTGCCAAGCCCTCCTGGACAGCACCTCCCACATGCCACCCTTTGATCTGGGAAATCCAATACCTGAGGTCTGGGCTTTATGAGCAAGCAAGTCTAGATTAAGAGAATTAACCACAGTGGATCACAACTAATAAAACGGAGCCTGGGCCCCACCGCAGAGTGGCCCTGGTAGACAGGGGAGTGTTGGAATGGAGGGGCCAGAATGGCCGTCCAGGGTCCCACTCAGGGCCACCACCCCTGTCTCCACCCCAGAGCTGTGCTTAGCAAGGGAATGAGTGTGCGAGTGTGTGTGTGTGCATGCACATAAGTGTGCAAGTGTGTCTTAATCTAAATTCTCCCATGCGTTTCTTTTTCCTGTCTCCCAGTCTCCCTTTCATTCGCCAACAGATATTTGACATTTCCTGGAGAAATAGAAACTCCCAGATAATTCATTATCCATTTCTTTCTGCATTCAGTCATTTATTCATCAAATATTTACTATGAATACAAGATGTAGTAGACACCCCATTGTGTGTTGAGTTTTGTCCCCCAAAAAGATACACTGAAGTCCTGATCTCCAGTACACAGGAATGTGGCCTTATTTAAACATAGGGTCTTTGCAGATATAGTCAGTTACTATGAAGTCATGCTGGGTTAGGGCAGGCCCTAAACCCAGTGACTATTGGCCTTAGAAGAAGACACAGAGACACAGGTGAAGAAGAAGACCATGGGGTGACAAAGGCAGAGACTGGGTGATGCTGCCACAAGCCCAGAAAGGCCAAGGAGTGTGGGAGCCACTGGAATCTGGGAGAGAGGAACGGAATGAATTTCCCCCTGAGCTCCCAGGAAGGGAGCTGACACCTTAGTTTTGGACTTCTGGCCTCTTGAACTGTGAAAGAATAAATTTCTATTGTTTGTTGAAGCTGCCCATTTTGCATTATTTTATTATTGAAGCCCTAGGAACTGAATACAGACTCCATGGATACAGCAGAGAACAATTCAGACTCGGTGCTTCTACTTTGAGGAGACCCCCAAGTCCAGCAAGATGAAGGAGATACAACATGTGTGATGAGTTCTGGGAAGGACAGAGCTCAGGGCCATCTGGAGGTCAGAGGGCAGCTGTCTAGCATGGAAGCATCATGGAAGGCTTCCAGGAGGCGGCAAGATGACTAGACTTGGCTAGATGAAGGATGGGAGAGAACGGTGCTCAAGACAGAGGGAACGGCCAATGAGAACGTTAAGAGGTTAGAGAGAAAGGGGTGCATTTGAAGAGAGGGTAGAAACTCTGGCTGCTAGCAGAGATAAAGAGATGAAGCTGAGAGAGGTTTTCTGTCTTAGTTTGTCCTGGCTGCTACAACAAAATATCATAAACCAAGTTGCTTATAAATAAAAATAATTTATTTCTCACAGTTCTGGGGGCTAAGAGGTCTCAGAACAAGGCAGATTCACTGTCTGGTGAGGGCTCACCTTCTAGTTCATAGATGGTGACTTCACACTGTGTCCTCGCATGGCAGAAGATGCAAGCCAGCTCTCTGCAGTCCTTTATAAGGGCACTAATCCCATTCCCAGGGGTTCCACCCTCATCACTCAAACACCTCCCAAAGGCCCATCTCCTTGAGGGAAAGATTTCAACACAGAAAGTGGGTGTGTGGTACAAACATTCAGACCATAGCGGTGAGGCTGGGTGGGAGATTGGCAAGGAGGTTCTTTGTGAGGGCTGGTGAGCTTGGTTGGGCTCACCTAGGTGAGTGACACAACCAGGGCACGTGGTTAGAGGTTATTCCAGCAGCAGGTATTGTGCTCACTGGAGCATTGCTAAGCATAGCAGCAGGTGCTCTCAGGTGAGGTAAATACACTCATGGGACTCGACCACTGACGGACTGTGATATCCAAAATCCCATTCCTACCATCCCTCACTCCTAAAATGTGAAAAGCATGGTACAGGGACCTCCTGTCAGTGCATAGGACCCCTGAGTCCTCCCCAGGGCACCAAAGCCACCCTGAGGGAGCACTGTCATCCTCACCATGGAACCCAGGTGCCTGAGGCTGAGCTGGTGCTCTGCAAACAGTCCTTGAGCATGTGATGTGTGAGTGTGAATGAAATGGGAGCATCTCCAGCCGGGCTGACAGCAGCATGATAGGGTTCAGTGATCTGCGCTCAGGCGTGAGGGATTCTGTAATTGTATCGTGTCTACAGTCAAGTGTTCGCCAAATGTCTGCTCAGTCCAAGTGCAGAAGGTTGGGTTGCTGCTCTCTGGAGAACTTGTCAGAGCCTTGCACAAGTTCAAAATGCCATCCAGTCTACGGTAACAGAGCTCAGACAGCTCTTGAGTACTGCAGAGTAAAGTCATGGTCGGAATAGAGCAGGAACACAAGGACAAGCATTACCTGAGCCCCTGCTGTATGCAGCATCACCGTGCAAAGTGCTTTGCGAATGGCTGCCTCATCTGATCCCCCACCAGGCCTAGGGTGCAGCTGTTCCCATCATGCCCAATTTAGAGAACTGAAGGTGCCACAGCTCGTCAGTGTGCAGCTGGGCTGAAAGTCCAGACTCTTCTTCATCCTTTCTGAATTTCAAACCCAAGGATGGGCAAAGGAAGATCGAGGAAAATAAATACAGATCGGGCAAAGCGTGGCCTTCCATTGAATTCAGGAGCCTGCCCTCCCCATCATCGCTGTGTCATCCCAGTGTCTTCCCAGAAAAGGCACCAGGCTCAGCCCTCAGTAAGAAAACAAATCCCAGCCATAGAGTCATAAGCCTTCAGTCCTCTCTCGGGTGTAGCTGTCTTTGGGCTGGGAAAGCAGGAGGTATGTCAGCTCTTCAAGCAGTTGCTTACATTTGTCTGTCTTACTGCTGGCCTATTAGTTCTGTCAATGCAGGGTTTTGTCTCTCTTGTTCCCCACTCAATCTCCAGTACCTGGGACAGAGTCAGCATGTAGTGATGCTTAACATGGACAGAAATAGTGGTATCTGAGGAATTGCCTGGAGATGTCACATATTTTGTTTCCATTGCACACCAGCACTCAGAGAATCATACAGATCTTAGAATTAGAAACTGTCTTGCCCAAACTTTATCTGATACAAAAATTCAGAGCCCAGAGAAGTTAAGTAACTAGCTCAAGATCACACAGCCAGAAAGCAGCAGAGGACTAAAATTTTGATCTCTCCCCCTGCCAATCCTCCCTTCTCAATGGCATATTCCCTCTGAATTAATTATACCCTGATGGTTCATTTCCTGATTTTTAAGCTCGTCAGTGTGTTAGTGAAGTCCTACAAGATTCTTCATTTCAACCTCAGAGGACAACTGTTAGCAGTCCTGAAGAAGGCTTGCTAGGTGGAGGTATGGAGAGCCTGTTGGTATGTGAACCTGACTTGCTTTAGGTCAAAGCAATATAGGAACACACGGTTAGCACATAAAAGAGTACAAAGGAAAAGAAGAACCGATTCTATACAAAATAACAACTTTCAGTTCTCTTTTCAGCCTCCAAGTTCTTCCTGCTTCTCCCGCTCCTCCATGCTGTTTTTCCCCTTCTTGCCAAACTCCTGCTCAACCTCCTAAGCTCAGCTTAGAGGCCACTTCCTAGAAGGAGACTTCCCGAGCCTCCTGACTTGGTTGACTTTGCCTGCGATACCTGCACCTTCTCATCTTGCTGGATGTTCCCACGATGGAAGGAGAAACTCGGTCTGTTCATTGATCTCTCACCTAGTGCCGTAAATCCCACCACCTTGACAGCCCTCGCCCCCGTCCCCACTTCTGCATTTTCATGGCCAGCGTCTCGGTGTGAACTCTTCTCACATCTTCTCTGGAGTAAAGTTCAGTGGCCTCTGGGATGGTTGATTTTACACATCAACTTGGCGAGGCCACAGTGCCCGGATAGTCAGCCAAACACCTGTCTAGATATCGCCATGACAGTATTTTTAGCATTTAGATGAGTAGATGTGGAATAAACCAGATTGCCCTCCATATGTGGGTGGACCCTTCCAATCAGTTGAAGGTCTGAAGAGATTAAAGACTGAGGGCCCAGAGGAAGAGGGAATTTAGTCTCCGGACTGTGTTCAGACTCCAGCTACATCAACTCTCCCCAGGCCACCAGCCTGCCCACCCACCCTGCAGATTTTGGATTTACCAGTTTCCGTAATTCATGAACCAACTCATTAAAATAAATATCAGTCTCTGTCCCTCTCCCACCCCACTGCCCGTTATATATACATATATATAGTCAGACAATTAAGTTTGAGAACTTATCCTAGAAAAAAAATGCTGCATACCCCATCACCGAATATCACCATGGTCACCAGATGGCCAAGGGGAGCACCTTAAAGGTGACCGCAGTGATATTCAGCAATAAGGTACAGCACTTTTTCTAGGATGAGTTCATGGACTTAATTGTCAGACTTTTGTATGACAGTAGGTCTGGTGGTCATTCTAGAAAAAGAGTTCCAAAATTGCTTCATGGGGTGGACTAGGCACGGGCATCAGTGCGTAGCCTCCCAAGGGGAGCACCACCAAGGTGACTGTAGTGATGTTTAGCAATGAGGTATGGAGCACTTTTTCTAGGACAAGTCCTTAAACTTAATTGAACTCCAAACTCATGTTCTCTCTCTTTCCTTCTCTCTCTCTATCTCTCTCTCTCTCTCCTATTTCTCTGAAGAACCCCGACAAGCACAGCCTCGGAATCAGGCTCCCAGCCTAAGGCCTTGTTTTGCTGTCCATTTTCACCTTCTCGGCATTACTCATGAAGCTGCCTTTCCCTGGAATTTCCTCCATCCCAGTCCGATCCCCACTCCACCCCCAAACACATATCCCTTTTCCAACCCCACGCAGAACTGAACTCCGAGATTGGCCAGGGTCAGACCTGAAGGCAGGTTGCTTTGACCCCAAACTCTGTGCTCTGAACTACCCTCGCTCGAGGTTACACTGACAACCTAATTCAAAGGCAATGTGTTAGGTAAGGGGGCGTTTCTACACTTCTTTATTGTGGAAAAGGCTAACATATATAAAAGAAGGAAAAATATTCTATTGAACTTCTACTCCCCTCCTAGTTTCAACACTTCAGCCATGGCTATTCTTCTTTCATCCACACTGCCCACTCCCTCAACTCTGCATTATTTTGAAGCAAATCCCAAGCATCATATCATCTATCAACATACTCATAAATATTTCTGAATATATTTCTAAAAGATAAGGACTATCTGTTTTAACATAAACACAATGCAATTACCCTGCCCCCGAATTTAACAATCATCTCTTTCTTTTTTCTTGGTGGCAGTAGTGGGATACAATCATCTCTTAGCATTATCAAATGTTTAGGCCACTGTTCAGATTTCTAATTATCTAATCAATGTCATTAAAATTTTTTTTGAGGCATTTCATTTATTTTTGAAGCACGATCCAAACAAAAGCTATAGTTTGTGACAGACCGATGTGTCTCTTACATGTCTTTAAATCCATGGGTTTCTCTCTTAGTTTGAGCTCTCCCAAAAGCAGACCTGGAGACAAAGATTTGGGTGCAAACAGTTGATTTTGAAGGTGATCCCAGGAAGCATGGTGAGGGAGAAGAGAAGTGACCCAGAGAAGGAACAAGAACAAATGAAATATCCATTAATAAGCAGAAGCAGCTGGGGATAGTCCCACCTGGGACCTCTGAGACACTACCCAACACACAATTCAGAACCACCCCACCAAGAGGATGGGAACAGGATCATCCACCCACAAATTCCCATCCTGCCTTGGTCAAAGGTTGCTCCTGGAACATAAACTCTCATTCTCTCCCGCCTGTCCTGCCAACACAGCCAGCACCCCTCAGCAGCCAGAGGGGCCCTCCTACAGGAAGTCTTGGTAGGTGCAGGAGCCTCATGCCGCTTACCCCTGGTGCAAACCATATGTGGCACTACCAGTGTCAGCTTCAAGCTCCATTTTTAACCTGCTTTTTCTTTGTTGAAATAAATGGGTTTTAGTTTCCTGTCTGCTGTAACAAATAACCACAACCTCAGTGGATCAAACAACGCAACTTATTATCTTACAGCTCTATGGAGCAGAAGTCTGCCATGGCCTATGGGACTAAAAGCAAAGTGTTGGCAAGATTGTGTTCCCTTCTGGAGGTTTTAGAAGGGGATCTATTTTCTTACCTTTTCCAGATTCTAGAAACCACATACTCACTTAGTTTGTGGCCTCTTTCCTCCACCTTCAAAGCCAGCAATGCTGATCAAGACTTTCTCACATCGTATCACCCTAATATTAACTCTACCACCTCCCTCATTCATGCATAAGCATCCTTGTGATTACACTGGACTCACCTAAATAATCCAAGAGAAATCTCCCCTATCTCAAGGTCAGCCCATGAGCAACTTCGATTGCATCTGTAACCTTAGTTCCCCCTTGCCATGTAACCCAACATATACACAGATTCCAGGGATTAGGACAAGGTCTTTGAGGGACCTTCTGTCCTAGATACCATAAATAATTAGTCCTCTGCAATAGCCACAGTCTGGAATTTGCTGATGCAGCCTCGTGGTGTCATTTTCACATGTCCCTCTGTCCTCTGTAGTTCACATAAATTACAGTTGGAATTAGAGATTCAATTAGTTCAAAGCCAATTTATTTTTGGCAAGACCACATCACAGGTGGTGTGGAGAGTATTCAAACTGTAAAGAGTTAGTTAATTTTGCAGGAAGAGCCACACTAAATGGATTGAGAATTTACTGCTGCTCATAATCAATTCTTCTGTTAAAATGTATAAGGTATCAACAAATTGGACTGGGAAGATTTTTTCAAAGAAAGACAACATCAGGAAATCAAAGATACGAGTCACATTTATTCTTCATGAAGGAAAAATAAAGGCCTTTTTGTTCCAACTGTTAAGCTAAATGAATAAATAAGAGAAACGCTTTTCAAAAAATGTTTGTGTGATTGAGAGGAGAGAAAAGAGAAATTTCAAAACAAAGCAACAAATCTGCATAGCCAGCAGGCTCTCATCAGGGGTTCTAAAAGCACATTCTATCTGGAACTCAATTTTTCTGGCACCAAGGGTCCCTAGGTTCTCAACAGATACCTCAAACTCATGACCTGCAGGAAGGAAGGCCCCCAGAGTGAGTTCAAAACTAAAACAAAATACAGTTGATTCTAATTCCCTCACCGTGTCAGCTACTGGAAAAGCCCTGGTCTCCAAATTAAATCAGAGGGGTAATAGTTTGTCAGGGGACACGTGAAGGACAAATCTTTCCAGCCTAGATGAGGGGAGGAAGAATAACCCTTCAACCCAGAACACGGACTTATTTTTGTTTTCTTGTGTTGCCATTCATGTTTTCAATTTTCCAAACTTGCTTACATCTCTAGGTTTTCAAATGTCAGAGGCAGAAGGTTTCTCACCTTACAGAATCTCCCAGGACCCTGTCGTCAAATTACAGACTGGCCAACAATGCCATTAACATGTATTTATGTCACAGACGAACATCATATTTCACAGTAACTGGTCTTTTAAAAGAGAGAGAGAGAGATTGGGAGCAACCTTAGACCACAGGACACAGACTTGGCTGTGAGAGTGGAAAAAGTAGCAAGCAGGATAGAGAAAAGGCTTTCAAAGAGCTTTTACAACGGGGAGGAAAAGTCTTTGGTGCTAAAATGTGGCTCTGGGAAATGAAAGCAACATGATTTAAAAGGCAGTGTGGATTTATCCACGCTCATGGACCGAGGAGACATTAGCTGAAGATGTACTTCGTGGAGTCAAACCCAGTAACTATATGAGTAACAGAATAACCGGAGCAAGTAACACAGTAACTACACGAGTAAAGAACGTAATAACACTATATATACATAAGTAAAATGTAATTTTTGATTCTTCATTGTATTGGCTTTTCTGATGAAAAATATTTAATCCA
>CAUYQV010084557.1:0-31425 GCA_963574575.1 Galagoides demidoff | reverse complement strand
TTTTTTTATTTTTTGAGATAGAGCCTCAAGCAATCCCCCTGGGTAGAGTGCCATGGCATCACAGTTCATAGCAACCTCCAACTCCTGGGCTCAAGAGAGTCTCCTGCCTCCGCCTCCCAAGTAGCTGGGACCACAGGCGCCTGCCACAACGCCCGGCCATTTTTTGGTTGCAGCCATCATTGTTGTTTGGCGGGCCCGGACTGGGGATTCAAACCCGCCACCTTAGGTGTATGTGGCTGGGGCCTTAGCAGATTGAGCCACAGGCGCCGAGCCTAAAGTCTTCATATTTAAAGACTCTCTTTAAAAAATAATTATGAAAAATCTAGACAGATGAGAGGTAGTATTATTGTTATTACCAAGTCTTCATCTCTCTTCCTCTCTCTCTCTGTTCTTATCCAGTTCTGAAATCGAACTGTTACCTGATATCCCTTCACCATTGCATCCTACACAAAAAGCTGCTATTGGAAATAGTTCACATTTTCCTTTGAGAAACTATTTACCTGGTTTCTACCTTGTGCCAGTCACTGAAGTAGACCCAAGTTTTATAGCAATGAATGTAGCCCAATCCCTGTGCTCAAGAAGGTTAGAGTTCAAGGGGAAGAACAGACAAATCACAAGGTCATTTGTAAAAACAACGTGACAAGTTGAGGGTATAGGAGGACACCGTAGGGATACCTGTGAGATCAGGGAACATTAAGAAATATACTAATAATTTAACTGCTGTATTTCAAAAGTCCTGTTTTTAAATGTGACTCTATATTATTCAACTTGATGTCACTTTCAACACTGACTTCCAGTTTTCTCCCTACTATTTGAATGCTGAAGATTTCTTTTTTTACACTCTGACACATCGCTTTGCATTTTCAAAGTCAAACCTCATTGTTATTCCTTCTCCAGGTCCTTTTGTATCATTTCTCTGATATCCCTGGTATTCATACTATCTCCCAAATGAGTACGGTCTGTGAATGTCATGAATGCACTGTCTGCTTCCTACTCTGGCTTATGAATGAAGGTGTCAAATCAGAGCAGACGTTGTAGGCAGCTGTTTCCTGCAGCTCCCCACAGGAGTCACCTAATGTTTATGGCACCTCCTCACTGGTACTCCTTACGTTTTGTTTATAGTCCTTCAGGTACCTTTGAATCCCAATTGATGGGGATGATGTTCAAGTGAATTTAAAGTTTTGTGATTAAAATTTGAGTTAAGGGGTGGCCCCTTTGGCTCAGTGAGTAGGGAGCTGGCCCCATATGTCAAGGGTGGTGGGTTCAAACATGACCCCGGCCAAACTGCAACCAAAAAATAGCTGGGCATTGTGATGGGTGCCTGTAGTCTCAGCTACTTGGGAGGCTGAGGCAAGAGAATCGCCTAAGCCCAAGAGCTAGAGGTTGCTGTGAGCTGTGATGTTACAGCACTGTACTGAGGGCAACAAAGTAGGACTCTGTCTCTCAAAAAACAAAAATAAATAAATAAAAAATAAAAAATTTTGACTTAAGATATGGCATACTTCCTATTAAGTTCTGGGTTCTGGAAAGTGGTTACCTAACTTTCTTCTCTCTTATTCTCCAGCCCAAAATGACTCTAATGACTCTAGTACTTACTAATAAACTTAACAATCTCTATGTGAAGAATACTTCATCTCACTGGACCGGATGATAAGATGGATGTAGGTACCCTACTGGGATATGAGGTGAGAAACCATGATGTAGAATTTGGAAGGGATGTCATAAAAAATCAGTTGAAAGAGTCTTAACCAGCATGTCCAGGGTGGCATCAAGGATAAGATAATTGGAGATTGCAGAGGTATTTGTGGAGGAAGTTGATGTGCTGAGAGTCCCACCCATTCATTGAGGTACAGGAGGGGCACTTCCACTTCTCCCTTCACTTCAGGCCAATAGAGAGGGAATTTAAGATGGCTCAGTGTTTGGTAGCTGTCCTCTGAAATTTGTGGGGTACAATATATTTTACCCAGAGCAATTCCGAAGGCAAGAAGGGGTGAACATGCTGGGCAGCTTGTTCTTGCAAAACTAGTCTGAGCTAAAAATGTGAGGTCATCTGTGGGGCATGCAAAAAAGAAAGCACTTGGGCTCATTGTTTTCTCTAAAACTGGTAAAAGGACTTTAAGAGAAAAGGCAATGATTCTGCTCAGTTTTTATGGATGAAGAATGAGTAAAGCATTGAGCCAGAATAGAAATGTATTCATCACGGCTAAGGGACTACAGGTAGAAATGGGGTGGAATGGTGCGGTTTTTAAGAGCCCATGCAAATTAGTCAGCTTTTGCTGCTTATAAACACAACCCAAGACTTAGTGGCTCAAAATACCTATTTATTTAGTTCACTAAATTGGGTGCGGTTAATTTATATTTTATTAATATATTAAGCAAATCTGATTCCTTTAATACCTTGGGACAGTCATTTATGAAGCAAAGGAATATGGCCTAAAACGTGCTAGTAACTAATGGTCTGTTTTCTCTGTTCATGGTCTTTATAGTGTTGGCTAGCTCACACATGTGTTTGTGGTTAGATGTGTGTCAGTTGGAGACCCACCAAACTAGGGTAGCTTCTGCTCAACATGGTCTCTCATTCTCCAGCAAGGGGTTTTGATGGCATCACAGTGGATTTCCAAAGCATGAAGAGAAAGCTTCTTGAGGTTGGAATATCCTCAATTCCTTAACTTCTGCTGGTCATGGAAAATTACAAGGCCAAGCCAGTTTCAATGAATAGGGAAATAGATTCCATCCCTTGATGAGAGGATGTTAGTCTTTTCCTGCATCTTTCTATATGTAACATGAATGTGAGTCTGGAAGTGCAGTAACCATTTTGTCAACATGAGGTTATAGGCATGTTGCCAAAGGCCTCATGCTAAGGATAGCAGAGGGAAAAGATTGGGGGGAATTGGTTCTTGATGATCTTAATGACATCACAGAGCCGCAAACCTGGCCTTCACTGCACATACCTGCAATTTTATCACATGAAACAAACAAACCCCTCTCCTGTTGAAGACATGGTTTGTTGTATATTTCTGTTACCTGCCCTCAATCACATTCCTAACCAATGCAACAATTTTTTTTATATAAGATGAATCAAACTAACTTTCACAACTAAAGAAGGATTAAACTACAGAGAAGTTAGAAAAATGGGTTAAGAGTTATGTGGGAAAACATCTAGGCAAATTGCATTTCTCTGCTCAGAAAAGAAAATGCAGAACTTAGAGAGTTCAGCAAAACTGTGTGAATGGTTGGTATGCAAATGATTATGATCAAACCGATTTTTATTTTTTATAGAAAGAACAAATCAAGAACAAAGATTATTCTGTAAGATGGTTAGATAGATGAATTTATCTTTGATGAGAAGAACGCAAATGTTAGAATTCTATCTTAGCATGACTTTGATCTTCTTTTCTCAAAATCTTAAAGAATGGAAAATACATTTTTTATCTAGGATTAAATATGTTTTTATCCCAAAGGAAAATAAATTAGGTAATCTCTTTTTGGTATGTGTCAGCTCTATATTTCTTCAATACATTCTCAATTATACACATAAAAAAAATAGATAAATATATAAAGCAAATCCAAGTCCTTTAATACCTTGGGGCAGCCATTTAAGAAGCAAAGGGAGATGGCCTAGAACGTTGTGCTAGTAACGAATGGTCCTGTTTTCTCTGCTCATGGTCAGGAATTTGACTTCATGACTCTTCATATGTCTCACGTTTAATTTTATTCAATGAGAGAATCTCTCTCTTTCTCTCTCTTTTTTATTTTTACAGTGATTGACATTATATCTATGTATCTCCTAACAGAATAAGTGATTTGTTTCATAACAGTAATAAATGTTATAATTAACGTTTTAAGTCATGTTTACATTTTATCACAGAGCATACCTATTTGTGAGATCTACTGTCATCATTTTCTGCATTTGCTCCAATTTCCAGATGCAACCTGAAAAGCTACCACCTTTTAAGAGTTAAGCTCTCAGCTCAGAATATCCAGGTTTAGTTATTGCAAATAGTGTGTTCATAAAATAGGTGGCTGTTTCTGTTTTTGAAATATTTTTTTCTTCTGCAACTTGGCAGCGTATCCAGCAAATTAGTCTTATTAAGACAGAATACTCCATAAAGGCTATTCATTCTGGTTTAGCTAACTTGGACATTAAAATCAGGACTATATTAGTTGTATACTTTCCATAAAACTGTCACTTCTCTGGAGAATTTATAGGCAACAGCAAAATTTAAGAATTGCTGAAATCTATGCTATAGAATAAAAACCAAATTGTCTTAAAGCACATTCTAATATTTAAAACTGTTTCTCTACTCATAACACTTCTCACACCAAATGTGTGGGGATTTTTTTCCCCGTACCAATCAATTCTCCAACTTTGCAGAAACCAACTGGATGTCCTATAATTTCATTCAGTTCTGATACTGACTATGCAGACCCCATAAGTTAAGGCTCAGTTTTATAATACATTCCTCACTTTCAAATGTCAGTTACAAGTATGGGGTGCCCTTGTTACTCACCCTTTTGCCTGACTTAGGTACAAATAAGGGGTTCCCATAATCCTAATCTTAGTTCTGATAATTTGCTATAACAATTTATAGAACTCAAAGCAATTCATTACTCAGGTCTACCAGTATACTATAAAGGGTATTATAAAGGATGCAAGTAAACATTCAGAAGAAGAGGTATATAGGGTGAGGTCTGGCAGTGTTTTGAGTGCAGAAGCTTCTATTACCATGGAGCTTGGGCACACCACCTTTCTGACATATGGATGTATTGGGGGATTTTTATGGAGAATTTATTATGTAGGCATGATTGATGAATAACTCAATCTTCACATCTTCTCCCTTCTCCAGAGGACAGGTGATGTAGGATGAGAGTTCCAAGCTTCTAATCATGGCTTGGTCTTTCTGGAGATCACCTCCATCCTAAAGCTACCCAAGAGCCCACTAAGAGTCACCTTACTACAACAAGAGATTCTCCTATCATCCAGGAAATCCCAAGGATTTAGAAACTTTATGTAGGGCATTCCCATCAACCCCATCACTCTGGAAATTACAAGGGGTTTAGGAGTTCTATGCCAGGAACAAGTGGTGGAGATCAAATATTTATCACATCACAATAGGCAACAAATTTTGAATAAGATGCTTTATGTTTGAAAATAAAATAGAATTTCTCCTTAATAGAGAACTGAAAGATCTATGGAAATACTTCAATACTGAGTTGGATTGTTCCTGTAGTCTGTTCTGTGTTCTTCCCATCAGATGACATCTCCAGAGAAAGGTTTATACAGCATCTTGCTGTAGGATCCTAATTTCTAAGCATAGCTTCTCTCTAGTCTTTGACAATGCTCTTTCTCAAAGACTAGTCTGTAAATACTAAGTCATCATCAATTACTTTTCATGGAGAAAGTAGCTTCTCATCTTTCCTCAGCACACAGGAAAATGCTGGCCATATCAGAGGTGGATTTACCATGAAAGTAAGAATGTTAAGAGTCAGAAACCTGGGTGGTGCCTGTGGCTTAAGGAGTAGGGTGCTGGCGCCATATGCTAGGGGTGGCGGGTTTAAGCCCAGCTCTGGCCAAAACTGCAAAGAAAAAAAAAAGAGTCAGAAACCTTCAATTGCATGGGGCTCTTCTAAGTTTCCATAAATGTGTAATATTTTCACATTAAATAAGATAATTTAACTCTCATTATTTAAGGCCACTGTTTCTTTCCACTCTAATCTCCACTCTGCAATACTTCCTTTTGAGTTAGGTAGCATTGAGGAGGCTAAGATACAGAACCAGAGGTCCTAGGACTATGACATGTGTCCACCATATGGCACAAGAAGATCATGCTTTGGGAAGAAAAGCATGGTTGGAATCATGTGGAACCAGAGGTGGTCCAGGAAAAATTTTCCCATCAGCAGACATATAAAATTGAAAATGGAGTATTCACTTCCCAGTGATGTCCAGCAGAACAGAATTTCTCTCCTGTCAGGATTATACTTCTTATATATGATATCTGCAATCATAAATGTTACAAACATTTACTTTTTTGATGGTGATAAGGAAGACAATTTATCACAATTCTTGTGTTTGCAGGGCCCCAAACTCTATCAGTATTACAGATAGTAAGTGCATCTAAAACAGCTCATATATTAAAGGAACTTGATAGTAATTTTCTCAGATTTGTGACATATTACCAGTAATTAGTGGTAAAGTTGAAAAAACGTAAGTGATTAATAATTTTTAAGAGATGTTAATCAATAATGCTAGAAAACTAGTTGCTTTTTCCTCATTTGAAAAAGCAATCAGAGAAGATATACCCAAGAATATTAAAAAGATGTGTCAGGCAACTGATTAATATGAACACTTATTTTTGTGATGTTTGTGATATGTGACAGCTTTAAGAAATTTATCACTCGTTGTGATTTTATTCTCATTTAAAATAAATATTAATTCTAATAACTAAGTCGCTATTTACAATTTTGTGTTCTCTTGAAGAGGACTGCCTAAATTACAAAAATTTCAGGGTCCCAGATATTTAAATCCATTCTGACAAGAGTCTCTCTGTCTCTCTCTCTCTCCATCTTCATCTCTCTCTGTCTCTCTCTCTCATACACACACACACACATAGCCTCTATTTGTGTTCTTTGCAATATTATATACATTTTTGTCATATCAGACATCTTGATATTGTAGTTTGGAGGACATTTTATGGCTTTTTTTTTTTTTTGCTAGAATAGTCACTTTTGGGGGAAGGGAGCTAAGTTGGTAGCTGAGCTAATTTTTTTTCCTTTTTAATATATTTCTAAAATTCACCCTGGTCTTCGGATTCCTTCATTTTAGTATCTATAGTAGGTTAGATTTGGTGTTTGCTGTCTGAATATTCCTGAAAATTATTTCTTCTCCTCAATCCTGGAAAAAGGATATTTATGAAATGAACTTGGAAAGTGAAAGTTCTTAAATTCTATTGATTTGCTACCTTAAATTCAGATCTACAAGGTACGTTCATGGAACCAATGACTTATTCAATAGTTTTTAATAATCTACTCTGAAGCAAGGTTGGTGGTTTCCAATTCTGACTCAATGCTTACTTGTTCTATCAATATAACCTTGGGCAAATTGCATCATCTTTGTATACCTCAGTTTGTTCATCTATATATTTCAGTTAAAAAAAAAAAGTCTGCTGGTAAGGTTGGTTTGACAGTTAATCCATGTACTGCATGCACTTAGAATGTTACCTAAGAGCCCATGTTTCATAGCTGGGTTCCTATCTCCATGCTAACTCTACCAATCTTTAAGAAACAGGATGTGGGCAAAGGTTCCCTTTGTGGCCAAATCAACTAACAACCGCAGGATCCAAGATGGCAGCTCACTTGACCTCTAAAGAACCTCTAACCACACTATAATTTAATTTCCATGCTAAATGGGTGTCTGAGTTGAAAAAGGAAATTGAACTCCTCCATAAGCTTCCTTTTTAGAAAGAGGTCAGATGTTTAACCATTTCATGTGAAGGATTATGTTAGTTATCTTCTCCTATATAATTTCCTTCTCCCTCTTCTCCCCTCTTTAAAAAAACTCTATATGTTCAATTTTCATTTTGTCAAAGAGAAAGCAATAAGGAAAAATTTTAAAATGCACCAGTAAGAGCATGTACAGTGCACATAAATGAGCCTGCATTGCAGGTATGGCTGCTCTCCCTGGGGTCCCAGAATTGGCATGGGATAAATAGCAGTTGTAGAAGCTAACACTAAGACTAGGAGAACATTGAAACCAAATTGTGAGTGGCTGGGTAAGGGTGGGAAGAAGTTCTTTTACCAGAGATAAATTTAGATACATAGAAAGTTCCAGTGGGCCCAAGGGTAGAACCAATGCACTTTAGAGACACATCTAGAGTAGGGTGACCAGACATCCCGATTTTGGCGGGACAGTCCCACTTTTCAACAATTTGTCCTGCATCCTGCAGCATTTTTAAAAAGTCCCGATTTTTGGAAAGAATGCATGAATGGGCTGGAGAACAAGAAGGGAATATATGGTTTTCAGCCGCCATATGGCTATTTCACCAGAACATGAGTTTTATATTATTTTTGTTAATTTTATAATGTTAAACTGTAATAAATAATTGCTGAGAAGTGATTATCAAGAACTGCTTATCAAAGTCTGCCTTGTCAGGCCCTGCCCTGCGCAGTCCCCTGCCCTGCGCTGCCCTCGCTCCGCCCCTGGCCATGTTGTCCCGCCTTACAGATGTTAAAATCTGGTCACCCTAATCTAGAGTCTAAGCTAGAGATGGCAGGGGGATGCTTGTCAAGTTTCCTGGAAACACCCAGAGGCATGGGTTCAGAACCAGAAATGGATGCAGTAGCAAGGATGCAAAGCCTAAGTCAGGAATTTGTAGGTCATGAACAGCTTCCAAGGCAGGGCCACCAGCTAGTGCACTGGAAAAAGGAGAGCAATTGCTCCAAACCCAATATTCTCTACCTTGAAGAATAGTGTTTGGCTGTTGACTGGGCTTAACAGGGATTATTCTCCTAAAGCACAGTGGGAACTCCTGGGGATAAAGCCCTCAACTGTTTTCAAGATTAGATATGGGTGACATCTTCATGAAGCAAGCATTCTGAATTTAAATATGTATGACTATACGTTTTAGGGAAGTGAGGGCATACTTGGAAGGAGATGAAAGATTTGAGGTTGCAATCCTTCTCATGATAAAGCTCTTCAACCCAATTCGTCTCACCATTAGCTAGTAGTAGCATCTTGTCATTATCTTGCAAGTAGTTGTTCAAATCATTCATTGATATCAGTGAAGTGAGTTTAAAAAAAAAAGCTCACTATATTCATAGTGTTGGCCTGATTTAGAGGTTTTCACATTTTTCTTTTTCATTAAGGAAACATAACATGCATCCAAGATATTAGAGTTGCTATTATTAGGAAGAATAGTAGCACCATCACTTAATTTTACTTACACACTTTATTACACTTGTCCAAATGAGTATTATCAAGTCCCAGAATAATGGAGGATATTCATAACCTTCTTCAATCTCAAAATAAACCACAGACTTAAAGTTTTCCCTTAGGTACCTGCAGCCTTGAATTCAAATATTTTTCCTTCTTGCACATTCCTCCATCTTCCATCAGGATTTCTAACTTTAAATATTGCTTCAACCCCCTGAAGGTTTTATAAGCTTAATCACAGGACACAATTAAACAGACTTCAGTGATAATTAATTAGTTGCATGTGCTTAACTATTACTCATTGTCCAAATAAATGCAAAACAAAGTACCCTTTATTTAAATGCACAAAGAGCCATCAATAAATTCATAAGCAATAAAGTTATGTAGTTGGATCTGTTCCATTTCTCTGGATAAGATAAAAATAGGAGGTTAGCCTCTTGGTAACATTTTCTTAAACTAAAGAAAGATATAGCACTTTTGATTTCCTATCAACCTTAATATTTGCTGATAAGGAAAAATGCTAGTCTCTCCTAAATACAGAGACGCCTTGACCTACTTTATTTGATTTTAACATCTTGCATTTTAAAATGCAGGCTCAAGAATTGTAGATTCTTATCTCTCCGTAGCCTTCTCTACAATACAGAGAACACAAAGAATTTTGGAAAGAAAAATGATACAGGGCTCTTGAGACCAATTTGTTAGAAAGCATTATTTTAAATAAACTCAAAAATGAGACATGTTGAAAGGTAGAATTTTCTTCAAATAGTGTAAAAAGTCAGGCATATTCACACTGAATGCTTGGCTTAGAAAGATTTTATAAGCCCATGTCTTTCATTTGTCTGTCTCTCCATAAATCCCTCAGATACTGAGGGTCATGAGATATTGGGAATTGTCCTTTGGAGTAAATTGGAGAGAGGGCTGTGTCAGTCTGGAAGGAAAAGCCTACTGCAATTTGTCAAATTGGGGGTTATTGATACTCAACAGACACGGTTACCTGATCAGAGCAACCAAACCTAAACGGCAGAAGAAAAATACAATGACATTAGCTTCAGGAGACCCTGTTGGATGATAAGACGGGAAAGGAAATAGTTTTGCAATTATCAGTAACCTGAGCAAGAGATTGCATAAGAAAATTCAAACAGGTACTGTCACAGGGAGTCAAAGCAAGAAAGTAGGGTTGCTAATGAGAGGAGTGACATGCCCAGGACACCTATGTATTTTCATATTAACAAACAGATATCTAGGAGGGAGGGTTTGATTAAGATGAGAGTTGCAGTTTCTATAACCATGTACAGCTACAAAGCCAGAGAATACACAGATTAATACCATGTGCTACCTATTTCTATCATGCATCAGAGCAGGAACTGGCACAACATGGCTCCAAATAGAATTTTTGAAGAAATAATGGGATGCCAAATATGGCTTCCTGATTTACAGCGTCTGGGTTACAGAGCACTAATCTGTTATTCATTATTAAAGAGTCTGAACACTTCCTTATTTGGTCTGAAAGTCTACGACATTCAAATAAAAATATTTTATGCCTACTATCTCAAATAAAAATATGTTATGCCTACCATTTTATGCCTACTTTGAGTTTCCCTCAAAGCAGATCCTGATTGGCTCCAAGCATGTACCACTCATGGTAAATATGACAGATAGATTGCTGCAGAGACACCACAGCGTAATGGTTATTGGCTTGCTCTTGAGCAAACCGCTGGGTTTGAAGTCTGGTGCTGCTGTTTACTGACCATGTAGCCCATGAGTAGTTACTTGTCTATATCTTGGCACTCTTATAAAAAAAAATGCTGATGTTAATTCAACTCTTAGAGTTTTTGTAAGTATAAAGTAAATTAAGAAAAAGAGTGTGTTTAGAATACAGCTTTGGTACATGACAAGTGCCCAATAAGTATTAGCTCTTTCTATGATGGATTTTTTTTTCTCTATAGCTTCAAAAATCCTTGTTGAAAGTATCTCAGGAATCTACTGCCAATTAATCAGAGTTGATACAAGAGATGAAACCAATTTGTCTAGTCTCCATCTTTCACAGAGTGAGAAGATGGTCATAGAAACCGAGGAACCTGTATCACTACAGATTTCAAAACTTGTGAAATGATAGAATCTCAAAAGAGAAAGACACTGTGAAAGTTAGGCACTCCTACCCTGACCCACTCTGGAAGTGTCTTCTTTAGTGTCCCCCAGCACACATGTATCAAGGCCTCTGCTGGGTATAGAACACTCACTAAATTATTCAACTTTACTTTCTAGACTTTATCTTAGGCAGTTCAGGCTGCCATAACAAGTAACATAGACTTGGCAGCTGAGACAACAGAAGTTTATCTTCCAATGCTTCTGGAGGCTGGGAAGTCTGAGATGAAGGCACCAACTGATTCAGTTCCTGATGGGTGCCCTCTTCCCAGTTTGCGAGCTCATCCTAGAAAAAGTGCTACACGCTTCTGTGCTGAATATCACTACAGTCACCAGATGGCCAAGGGGAGGACTTTGAAGGTGACCATGATGATATTTAGCAGTGAAGTACGTAGCAGTTTTTCTAGGATGAGTTTGGAAACTCAATTGTCAAATCGCATATGCCAACAGTTCTAATGACTATTCCAGAAAGAGTCCCAAAATTGGTGTGAAGGGGTATACTAGGCACTGGTGTCAGTGCATGGGCTTCCCAAGAGGAGTAAAGTGACCATAGTGATATTTCAGCAATATGGTATGTAGCACCTTTTTAAGGATGAGTTTCTGAACTTAATTGTCCTATCTTGTATGTCCTCACATAGCCTCTCCAAGGAGGGAGGAAATAGAGATAGAGATAGACAGACAGAGATGGAGACAGCAATAAAGAGAAAGAGAAGAGTAGTCTTTTCCCCTTATTATAAAGCCACCAATTCTATCAGATTATGATCATCCCTTTATGATTTCATTTAACCTTAATTACCTCCAAAAATGTCTGTCTTCAAACACAGGGACATTGAGGATTAAAGATTCACCATATGACTTTGGGGGCAAGGGGACACAATTCCGTTCATAGGAGAAATTTATAGTTTTACTGAACTGAATTTTGCCTCTCTATATGTAGCAGTTTTGTTACCAGGAGCAACAGAGATAAGACCTCCTTCCACATGGCAGATTTCTAAGAATTTAAAATACTTGAAGTGTCCTCTCTAGGTCTTCTTGTTTTGTGGTTAAATTTCCCCATTTATTTCAAAAAGATCTTGAAATAAAATTGCATCACCATGCAAAGAACAACTATATCCTCTGTTAATTTCTGTATTTCGAAAGCACATCCACAGTCGAAAACAGCGTTCCAAATGTGATCAATACAAAACGCTTGGGAATTGAGATCTTCCGTGTTCTTCTAACTTGTCTAGCTTTGTTGCAGACTAAGATTGTCTTTATGATGTTAGTTACTGGAAGGCAGTTTTCAGGCAAGAAGCTTACTGCCTGACACTTTAGGCACTCAGTAAGCATGGGGTAAATTAAACTGGAGTCCACTCAGATGGCACTTTTTGTTACAGTGAGTTTTATATATTTCTTTTTTTCTGAATCAACTCCAATCTAAAGAATTAATAGAAGACCAGAAAGTAGACCATTTTAGCATTCTCTTGAGATTTTTTTACATTTACATGAAAATGGGCGGCGCCTGTGGCTCAATAGGCTAAGGCGCCAGCCACATACACCTCAGGTGGCGGGTTCGAATCCCCAGCCTGGGCCTGCCAAACAACAATAATGGCTGCAACCAAAAAATGGCCGGGCGTTGTGGCAGGCGCCTGTGGTCCCAGCTACTTGGGAGGCGGAGGCGGGAGACTCGCTTGAGCCCAGGAATTGGAGGTTGCTATGAGCTGTGATGCCATGGCACTCTACCCAGGGGGATAGCTTGAGGCTCCATCTCAAAAAAAAAAAAAAAGAAAATGGTAGCAAGGGTCTGGACCAGTACGAAGAACAACTGTAATGAACCAATATAGGGAATGCCTGCACTAAAGAAAGACTGAGACATTTTTCGTCTCTTTCCAGGACTGCGTGGCCATAGAGCAAGCATGAACAGGAGCGTGCTTCTGTTACATGTCTTCAGTAATTGCTTAAACACATGACTTGCTGTTTAAGGAATAAATGACATTTACTAAGGATTTAATATATGTCAGCTACTGTGCCAGGCACTTTTGCATTATCTCATTAATCCTCTCAACAGCCTGTGAGGTGGGTGTTATTAGCCTCACTTTACAGTGAAGTTTCAGCGCTTGCCTGATTTTACACACTAAAGATCATTCCTGCTTTGGCTGCCAAATCCTAAATGCTTTCTGCTAACACCTGAGCTAGTAAAACTGAAGTATGCCAGGGGATGCTGGAAACCACAGATGAAATATGGCACACCCTGGGATATTAATATTCCTGATGGCAGGTGCATTTGTTTTTTAGAGCAACCACAAAATAATACCACAGTCCATGTGGCTTAAACAACAAAAATATATTTCCTCACAGTTCTGGAGTCTTAACTGTCCATTCAAGGTGTTAGAATGGCTGGTTTCTTCTGAGGGTCTCTCTCCTTGACTTGTAAAGGGCCTTCCTCTTCTCACGTCTTCACATAGGTTCTCTGCTTGTGTCTGTTTCCCAATCCCTTCTCATAAAGACATCAGTCGTATTAGACCAGGGTCCCCCTCAGTGACCTATAACCTGAATTATCTCCAAGCATAGTTACTTTCTGCAATCCTGGAGGACTTCTACCTATTAATTTCAAGGGGACAGAATCCAGCTCATAACATCATGTCATTCAAAACATCTTTGAAAGAAATTAAAATATAATGCTGATAATATCCTGGATTCTGGATCTTGATTGCTTTGGTTGAATCTTGGTTCTTTGCATTAACTAGGCGAATGATCTTGAACAAGTTATTTAACCCAGCTACACCTGCCTGCACCTCAGTTTTCCAATCTTCAAAATGGACGTAATAGCCTTCTGTAGGTTTTTCTGTGAGAATTAAATGAGTTAATACATATCAAGCACTTAGCACAGTGCCTGGGATTTAATAAGCACAACATGTGTTTTAACTCTTATAGGATAGATGAAGTAAAACACAAAATTTCTTTATGTTTTTATTGTGTATATGTAAGGAGTGCAGATGTTTTGACACACAGAGTAAAATGATTACTGCAGTCAAGCTAATTAATATACTCAGTATTTCACATAGCTTACCCTATTCTTGGTAAGAGCACCTAAAGCCTATCCTCTTAGAAAATGTATAATATGTAAATTAATATTATCGACCATTGACCCACACTGGACATTAGGCAGTTAGGCTTGTCCATCCTGCATAATTGCAACTTTACACTCTTTGATTTATATCCCTCCATCCCTCGTCCCCCTAGACCATCCTGGTAACCTCCATTCTACTCTTTGTTTCTATGTTTTCTACTTTTTTTTTCTTTTCAGATACCACATATAAGTGATACCATACAGTACTTTTCTTTCTATATCTCTGGCTTATTTCATTTAGCATATTGCCTGCCTGATTCAAACATGTTAAATACATCCTGAGCAAGACTCCCGCATTATTCATTTGTATCATTAAATACAAATTAGAAGGTATATATTACATATAAACATATGTAACATATACCATAATTTCTATATCCATTCATCTATCAATGGTCACTTCAGTTGACTCCATATCTTTGCTATTGTGAATGATGTCGCAATGAACGTCAGAGTATCTCTATGAGGGGCTGACTTACTATACTTTGAGTTGCTGAGAACACACTAAGACCCAGAAATAAATCCAAACAGATACATCAGTGAATTTTCAAAAAGGACACTAAGAAGACAGATGGGGAAAGAATGGTCTCTTCAATAAATGGTGTTGGCTAACCTGGATATCCATGTGCAAAAGAATGAAATTGGACCCTTATTGTACACCATACACAAAAATCAACTCAAACTGGATTAAAGACCTAAATGTAATACCTGAAACTATAAAACTCCGAGAACAAAAGTAGGAGGAAGAATTATTGGCATTGTCCTCTGCAATGATTTTTGGATATCACAGCGAAAGTTTAAATAACAAAAGCAAAAATAAACAAGTGGTTCTACCTCAAACTAAAAAGCTTCTATGCAGAAAAGGAAATAATCAACAAAATTTAAAAAAGGCAGCCTACAATTTTGGAGGAAATACTTGTCTAGCAAGGGTGTAACATCCAAAATATATTAGGAGCTCACACAACTCAACCGCAAACAATAAAGCAAAACAAAGTAATCTGATTAGAAAATAGGCAAATGGCCTGAATAGACATTTCTCCAAAGAAGACATAAAAATGGGCAACAGGCATAGGTAAAGGTGCTCAATATTATTAATCATCAGGGAAATGCAAATCAAAACCATGATGAGATTGTCACCTCATACTAGTTAGGATGGCTATTATCCAAAAAGAAAAGAGACAACAAATGTTGAGAGAGGGTGTGGGGTAAATGGAACCCTCTACACTCTTGGAATGTAAACTGGTGCAGCCATTATGGAAGACAGTAGGAAGGTTTCTCAAAAAATTAAAAACAGGGCTACTATATGAACCCACAATTCCTTTCTGGTCATACACACAAAATTCCTTTAAATTTTTAAACAAAACATATCAAAGAATTCTTTTCCCTTGGAGAAAGCTGCCTTGATCACAAATACCCATTCATTCTCTTCTAATAGAGTATAGTTGAGAAAAAGTCTAAGTCTTTGTGCTAGCACGGATTTACTCTTCGTGCTAGGCAGACTTCTAAGGTGAAGACTTCCAGTGATCTCCACCTAATGGTATTCATGATCTATGAAATCCCCTCTTTGTGCGACGATGCTGGACCTAATGTCTCACTTCTAACGAATGAAATATGGCCAAAGTGAAAGAATGGGACACTTCCAAAATCAGTTTATACAACTTTGTGATTTCCATCTTGCTGACTCTTTTTCTCTCCCCTTTCTCACTCCCACGCTCATTTTCTCTCTCTGGCTCTTTTCACCTGGTTGCTCTGACGAAGCAAGCCAGCATGTTTTGAGCTGTCTTTTCAAGCAGTCCATGTTTCAAGGAACTTAGGGCAGTCTCTGGCCAATAGCCTTCCAAGAACTGAAGCTTCTCAGTTCAACAGACTGCAAGAAGCCGAATCCTCCCAGAAATCATAGGATTGAACCTGAAAAGAGATTCTTCCCCAAGTTGACCCTTATCTTGCAAGCCTGAGGATGACTGCAGCCCCCACTGGCACCTCAAAGCAGCCTGAGAGAGACCCTGCAGCAGAAGACTCAGCTAAGCTGTGCCCACATTTCTGACCTACAGAAACTGGGGGAAAACAATAGTTATTTAAGCCACTGAGTTTTGAGGCAACTTGTTATGCAGCAGTAGGAAACTAATACACCTTTCTGACAGTGGAGAGGTTGTAGAAGTAGATGCAACCACCATGTTCAAGTGGGACTGAGATGCATGTGAGCACAACAGAAGGACTCAAAGAATAGACAGCAAGAAGGACACTGTCCTTGAAAGATTCCAACTATTTTCTAAAAATCACCCTGCTAAAGCAGTTTTTCCTCATCAGCATGTCTGGAAACCACACTTAATTAGCTAGCTTGCAATACCCTTGCATTGCACTAGTTGCATTTCAAAGCATTTAAATTGCTCAACCTTCTCCAATACATTTACTCCTACTGTTTCCATCATTAATGAGGCATTCAGCTTTTATAATCTGGGAGATGACCTAAAGATCAAAGTTAATTTAATTGAAAATCAATGTACTAGAGAAGAAAGCCCCTGCCTCCAGTATTGACATTAGCTCGCAAGCCTCTGCAAACCCAGGGGCAAAGACACGTAACAGTACATGCCATGCTATTATTTCCAATCAGGTGACTATAGACACACAGTCACAAAGGTCTGCCAAAAAAAGGTTGGGAAAATCGGCCCCCACTTGATTTGATACTACTTATTGGAGCCTTTTGTTTCATTAAGTCAATTGCTTACCACTTCCTGGATTCATTATTGAGTTTTGAATCCCACTGAACAGCTAAGACCAATATCAATGAATCTTACATCCCTGATATTTTGGAAAAAGTCATGCATGACTGAGACAATCAAAGTGCTTAGGTTTATGAGCAATGGTTCTTATAAAGTATATGTGCTTTTAACTGAATTCTACTGGCAAAATTACCCCTGCTGCATGAGGCAAAAAGTGTCTGGGAACTGATGCCTAAAGCATCTATTCCGTAAGTCATCTTTTTATCCTCCAAGTCTGTTTTCTTATTTGCATGGGTCTATAGGGAAAGGCTTTACAGTTAATTGATTTCTGTACATTTACTCTTTCATTGGTTTATTCATTCAGACAACAGGTAATATGTATCCCCTCTGTACCAGGTACCAGGGTAGGTGTTGGAGATTAAAAAAAGAATAACACAGTACTTTAATCAAAATAGACTCACTTTGCTATTACAACATACAAGATCAAACTCATCTCAATGGCTCATCCCCACAAAAGTTTATTTCTTGCTTACACTATCTCTGAGCTCCAACATGATACCCCCATGGTGGCCTGGGCTTCAGAATTTGCTCAGACTGGAAAGCCTGATATTAGCAATTGAATTTTGAAAGAGACACTTTTGAAATATAAGAGGCTATCGTGTTTACTGAGCCTTATCACCCCCCACGTGGAAGTGCAATCTCCCCGACAGTTCCATTAGAAGAAGCAAAAATGGAACGCAATGTTGCCTACCAGGCACAGACCTCACCCTTCCCCCTTCTTCTTTTATTAGCATGTGCATCTCGTCATGGGCATTGACGATTTCTACAAGGCCTTTACAATTTTAAATATGTCTTGATGATCCTCACTGTTGATCTCATGGACCATTCAGGGAACAGGGCTCCACATTAGAAATGACCCACCTCACTTTCTGTGATGATGTTACAGCCCTTATTCTCTCCCTACTTATCTCCCCCTCACAAGAAGGGCTGATCTCTCCCCACTCCCCATGAGTGAAGCAATGAACTAAAGAGAGCACATGGTTAAGACCAAGTTAGACCATGGGAATTATTGTGGAGTTCTCCATCATTTATTTATTTACATAATCATTTGGCCATTTGATATGGAACATCCCTACTATGGGGTGCAAACTAGAAATGAGCAGCTGATCAAAACAGACATGGTTTAAACGGGGAAGGAGATTGTTAAATACATGGATAGTTACAACGGTGTGGTAAATGCTATGTTAAGGAGGTGTGGAGCGCTCTGAGAGCATGTTACTGGGAGAACCCGTGGATGAGGAAAAGTTCCTAAAGGAAATGCTGTCTGAGCAAAGACCTAACGCATGGGCTGGAGTACAGCAGGTGAAAAGAGCTGGGGGAGAAAGTTTCCAGAAGAAGAACAAAACCCTGGAGGAGAGACAGACAGAGGAAGAGGGACACAGAGAAAGAGAAGGGAGAGCACGTGAAGTTCTTGGCATGACCAGGTTGCTGCAAGAAGCCAGAGCATAGATCCAAGATGGGGCAGCTTGAGAGATGAGATTAGAGAGGTGAGGAGCCAGGGCTCAAAGGACCTCATAGTTACAAACATGTTTGGAGTTTTTCTTAAGGGCAGTGGAAAGGCATTGAAAGGTTTCCAACAGGCAAGAGAGTGACATGATAGGTATTTTCATTTTGAAGTCATAACTGCCCTTTACAAAAGCCTGGCAGCTGTTACACAGGCAAAGGGACCAGTCCAGTGCCTGCTCGCAGCAGTCCTGCTCTTTGGCTGGTGTCCCCTGTAGAACTGTTTAAGAGGAAGGGCACTGGTGATCTGTGTGTCTGGCATGATTAAGAACACTGGGAGAGCTCCTAACAAAAAATGATGTTTCCTATTCTCTGCCATAATCACTGGAACCTCCCTCTTTGGGCCTTCATCCTTTTTTATTTATCTTTTCATCAAATAGGCATTGAGCACTTTCTATGTAAATGGAGTAGAGCTTATGTGCTGAATAAAATGAGATGAGGACAGGGTTCTTGCTTTCTAAAGGCTAAAGGTCTCCTGGGAGGGATAAATGAGTTTAATAGTATCCTGCATGGGAAGAGAACCATGCCATGGGAGCAGAGGAAGACCTGAACCTTTCAATCTAGCTTGCCCTGGGAAGGCTTTGTGGAGAAAATGCCACCATGGTTAGGCCTTGAAAGATGAGTAGATTTTCTGAGGGCTGAACTGTATTATTATTTGAAGTCTTTCAGCTACCTGTGACAGAAACTTAACTCAAATAAGCTTTGACACAGAGAGGGCACTTGTTGGCTCATACACAGGCAAGTGCAGAGGTACAACTGACTTCCAGCCCAGCTGGATCCAGGGCCTCTTGTTAGGACCTATGCTCACCCTTCTTTGTCCATTCCTAGGACAAATTTTCTCTGGCAGACAAAACCCAGTGTATTCATTTCCTGGGGCTGCCAAAACAAATCACCATGAACAGTGTAGCTAAAAAACAATGGAAACTTACCCTCTTACAATTAAGGAGTAGCTTCTTGGCTCCTGGGTGAAGCTTCTTTCCAGGCTTCTTGTGTTGGCCAGAAAATGCTGGCATCCCCTTGCTTTTCAATGTGTCCTTCAGGTTCCTGCCTCCATCTTCACGTGCCCCTTCTCTGTGTTTCTCCTCTAACAATTGCCTCTTTTATATTCTAAGGGCATCAGTCACTGGATTGAGGGCCCACCTGAAATGTATGATGATCTATTTTGAGTCTATAAGTCAATTCCATCTGCAAAGACTTTCTCCCAAACAAGGTGACATTCTGAGGTTTTAGGTGGTACGTGTCCACCTACTATATCCAACACAATCATCTTTCCCACCGTCTATGGTACAAAAATCCCACCAGAGTCAGGACGGTATGGGTCACGTCCCAGATCTGTGGTGGAAGGGTGGGGGCGAATTTTAACTCCAACAGAACTGTGTGTTCTGTGTGATTCCTAAGAAAAAAAATCCAGTCTTCTGTCAGGAGAACAGAGAAAAGTGTGCTGCGGAAATTTCAATGGTAGGATTCGGGAGCAAATTAAGGAAGAGCCTTCAGGGGGATCTTGTGTGAAGGGCAGGGATTTTGGAATCATGATGCTTCAGAACTAAATGGATTCTAAGGGTAGATCACCTGTTGACTTCCATCCTCTTCTACAGATAAAAAGCCAGAAGCTCAGGAAAGAAGTGACTGAGGGACCTACAGGTGCTACCTGACCTGCATATGGGGAGCAGGTGGTAATCAGACAGCTAGACAAACCAGATAGGGAGACAATCAGTGCCAGGGACATGGATGGACCTTAAAAACACTTTTCACATGAATTCCTACACCTGTCCCTGCCTTAATGCACTGAAACACTTTACGTATACTGCTAAAAGTAAAACCATTTTTAGAGGCAATTCTAAAGGCCTATGCTAGGGTCATGCTTATATCCATCATCAGTGAGATTAGAAAATAAGAATAACATGGAATTTTTTTTTTTTTTTCAGTTTTTGGCCAGGGCCAGGTTTGAACCCGCCACCTGCGGTATATGGGGCCAGCACCCTACCTACTCCTTTGAGCCACAGGTGCCACCCCCAACATGAAACTTTTTAAAAAGCCAAAATTAATTCAATTTCAAGGACTACATTTTGTTCCTTAAATTATTATTGTTTTGTTTTGTTTTGGTTTGGTTTGGTTTTTTTTTTTTTTGGTATTTGTTAAATCATGGTCAGAGTAGAAAGTAATTTTACTTTGTTTTATTTTTATTAACTTTTATGCCTTGTCTTTGACAAGTGAAAATGTTGGTGACTCCTATATAGGTTTTTCATATTTTTGGACAGGGAAGAGATTTTATTGACTCATAACATCCATAACTTCAAATCCCTAATGTTGACCAATGGCTACAAGTCCATAGGGAGCCCCAGAGCTGGGTTCCTCAGTGAGACGTTATGGAGAACTTCCCTGAACATTCATTTTCTTAAGAAGAAAGTTAATTTTGAGTTAACTTCTACTGTGCTTGATGTGCTTTAAGAAAGCTCTGTTTTGCTAAGGATGAGATGAACTTAGTCCCATTACTGGTTGCTAAGGGACGTGCCACTCTGAAGTGAAGCACTCATGTGATACCTCCTTAACACCTGTCGCTTAGGGACCTTACCACTATTATCTCAAGTGTTCAAAAACACAAGACCGCCTTGTTAGTCAAAGCAGCTGATCTCCTTAAAGGCTCTGATTCATTTGAAAAGCTTTACAGTGATTTTTCAAACAGGAAAATTAGCTGGGCATTCTTCAGAGTTGGGGACCTGTGGATTGGAGTTTGATTTGTTTATCCACAACAACCATCACACCAAGTCAGCAATAAGCATAACTCAGCCAAATGTCACGGTGGGTGCCATCTGAGCTGCACATCATCTAACACACTGCAAGCACATGTGAGGCTGTCCATCCAAGCTCCTCCTGCTAGAATAACTGGAGGTGGTGAGGACTCATTTTAGTAACCAGTCAGACAGAATTCTTTCCTGGCACTTAGAAGGACAAGTTTTCTTTGTCTAAGCAGGAGGCAAGGAGATGTTCAAGAGAGGCATATTGTCCATCCTCCCATGTCCCTGTAAAGACTTGAATATATGTTAGTGGTGCTATTGTATCCCCCCCTCCACTTCTTCTAGCCTCTGTGGGTTTTGGTCAATTGCTGAGGAAGAAAAGGGATAAAAAAAATCTTGAAAATTCAGCAAATAAATGATACGAGAGTAAGCTAGTTAATCAATATCCTTAGTCTCCTGACTTTAGAATTAAGAGGATAGCAAACATCTTCTACCCATTCATTTGGTGGGCCAGTCATTGATTAGCTGGCCCATTTCATTCACTGATGTATTAAAAATCAAAATTTTAGTAGTGACGGCTATATGTTAGTGAGTCTTATCTTAGACTTAAGAAAGAGAGAGGTAATCAAAGTGGCCTCAAAGGGAAAAGACCTTTAGGAAACCCACTTAACCTGGTATTAGAAGATTGTTGGTATCCTGAGGGTCCTTGGGTATGTTTTTGGCCTCAAAAGAACTGAGTGGGTTCCAGGTTTCTATTCTGGAAGAGATGAAGTAGTCCAGCTTGCTGGTGAGAGCTTGCTCCAGGCTTGATATTTTAAGAAAGAGAAATAAACACAAAACTGATATTTCCTCCCTAGGATTAATCAGTTCTCCATGGAAGGAAAGCAGAGAAGGAAAACACAGGTCTATCCTGGAAAAGCAGGTGTGTCCCCCGGACCTAAATCCAAAGGAAAGTTCATTGGGAAGGGAGGTGGGGGGACACCAATTGTTAACCTCCCTGATTTGCCTTTAACAAAGTTTTTGCTTATTTATCCTTTGATAGCAATTATTGATTACTGGATATTATAACCACAGGCTTAGTACCTAGTCTTACGATCATCACAAAACATCTTTTTTTTCTTCTAGCATCTCATTGAACAGCTGCTCCTATTGTAATGAAAACCATAATAGCTACATATACACACAGTGCATAACTTATATGTGTCAAATGCTATCCTTTTTTTTTTTAATTTCAAAGTAGTGTGGGGGTACAAATGTTTTCGGTTACATGGATCAGTTTTGTAGTGCTTGAGTCAGGGTTACAAGCATGACTGTCACACAGATAATGTTCATTGTACCTATTAGATAGGTTTTCACCTGTCCCTTCCACCTCCCACCTCCCTATACCTGATTTCCATTGAGTTTTACTCCTTCTATGCACATGTGTGCTCATCAGTTTGTTCCAACTTAATAGCGAGTACATGTGGTGTTTGTTTTTCCATTCATGAGATACTTCACTTGGGATAATGCTCTCCAGTTCCACCCAATTTTTTGCAAAAGTCCTTAATTCATCCTTCTTCGTGGCTGAGCAGTATTCCATAGTATACCTATACCACATTTTGTTAATCCATTCATGAATTAATGGGCACTTGGGTTGATGCCACATCTTTGCAATTGTGAATTGTGATGCAATAAACATGGAAGTGCAGGTGTCTTTTTAATAAAATGACTTCTTTCCCTTTGGGTAAATTCCATTTGATTGCTGGATCAAATGGTAGTCCCACCCTCACATCTCTGCCAGATGCTATTCTAAGTGCTTTGCATATATACCTCATTTATAGCCCTGTGGATAGGCAGTGCTATTATTCTGGATTTTCAGATTCAGAAACTGAGACACAGAGAAGTGAAGTAACTGGCATGAATTATATGACCAGTAAGGAGTGGAGCTAACAATCATATTCAGGTGGAGGATACAAAAGCTTGCATATATGACCCAGTGTGCTATAGTACTCTGCATTGGAGAAATTATCACATCAGAGACATGGCTCAGCAGGCACAGACTATGCAAGAATTTGTGGATATCCCTAGAGCAGCGGTTCTCAACCTGTGGGTCATGACCCCTTTATAATAATGAAAATACATCGTGGCATTAGGAAGGTTGAAAACCACTCCTCTAGAGACGAGGCTCGGCATAGTAGCATTTCAGGACAGATTCCACTAGCCATGAAGAGTTGTGTATTCCATTGAGAGGAGCCAGGCTTGGAGGGATGAGCTCTGAAAACCAGACACATGTACAGGGGCAAAGAATGAATGTGTCTGAGGAGATGCTGAGGTGCCTGGGGAGTGAGAACACTGGCAGATCAGGGATGAGGGAACCAGGCAGTATTCTTAGCAGGTGGACGGTAACACCACAGCAAATGAATGACCCACAGGTGACTATGCATTTGTCAAATTGTTATCTGGTACAAATGAAAGACATGAACTGTCTTAAATAAACAAGGAAATATATTGATTCATGACACTGAAGAATGTTCATGATTTAGCTTCAGGCATGGCTCAATCCAGCGGCTCAAATCAAGAATCTGTGTCTTTTTATATGGAATATGCCTGTTTTGTTGACTTTATTCTCAATCAGTTTTTCCTCATGTAGTGCAGCTATAATCAGAAGAAAGTTTCTTTTCCCCAGTAATTTAGTATTTAAGTATATATGCCAGTATTGGATATATAGTGCTGGAAAGAAAAGGTATGTGTCTTTTCTCATGGAGGTTACATCTAGTAGGGAAAAGGCAAATAGGTGATGATGAGTGGAGACAGGTAGTGAAATAAAAGAATAAATCACAGTGAAAGAAGGATGAAGGTGTGATTTTAGATACAATAACCAAGAAAATCTGGATAGATATTTCAGGAAGTGAAGGAATGAGTCTTGCAGACATATAGAGAAAGATGATCCAGGAAGAGGGAAGAATAAATACAAATCTGGGCTCTGCATTGGAGAATATATAAGCATTACATGCCATAAATAAAGATGAGTAACACCTTGACCCAGCACTCAAGAAGTTAATAATCAAAGAGAGATAATGGTGGGCTTAAAAATGCTAACAATGTAGGCTGATCAACATTGTGATGAACCTGACAATGAATTTAGGGTACTGTAGCAGCAGAAGGACTGGCATGGCCAGGGAAGGCCTTGGCTGGGAATTAGACCTTTGCTTTCTAGGGTTAAAAATACGGGCTTCTAATCATCACACACAGTAACCAAAATTATAGCTGTGATTTCCATACCTGAGTCTTTGGTGGTGGTTTTCTTTTACTTTTTCCACAATAAAACTTGTCAGGAATAGCAGATAATACCTAGACTTGCCTAGAACAATACCTAAACCATTGTTCAATGGTTTGTAGCATTTCTCACTGATGTGGTGATGAATCTGAGATCCATCAAGAAAAAATGGACAAATAAGATTTGCTGCACAAAGTTTATCCTTAAAATCTAATGCTATCATGATGCTGTGAAGAAAGGGACATTTGCTAAGAACCCCCCACTAAAACCACCAATCAAGCCCTCTTCTCTTCTTAGCTTTCTCTTTCTCCCTCATGAGAGGGAGAAAAAAAAAAAGATTTAGCTTTAATTTACAATTTCACAATTAATTAAACATTAGCCTAATCATTATACCCACAAAGCATTTAAACTGATGTTAGGAGAATGACGGGGACATGAATAATGCTTTGAAGGTCCATTTCAAATTAGTTATTTGATTAATGAATATTCCACAAGGGCATTTGGGAGATGACCTCTGTTGATGACTTAAAGAAAGACATGTCTGTTTAGGTAATGAGACGACAAAGCGAGTTTGAGTTATCTCTGACTGTACGTTGTGTAGAATTACAAGGATTAATCCATACAAAATGTATTACTTTTCCCATGGCTTGTTGGAGATAACATAGAAATTGTAAGATCAATAAATAAAGTTTGGCATTTCAAAGATGCCGCTTGATGATAAACTGTGCAATGTGTACCCTGGACCGCCAGCCAGGAGCACACGCCTCTCACCAGAGGCTTATGAAAGAAAGCTGAGCTTGTTCCTGATAAGGTTTGCGATGGGGTGGGCTGTTTGCCTCATAAACTCTCCATAATCCCCCCTAACACCTGACCTTTCGATTTCTTAGATGTAGAAGAAGAAAATTGCTTGTCAACGGCTTCCTGTATATTCAAACAAATAAGAAACAGCTTACCTTGTTTAACGGTTATAGAAGGAACCTTTTCCCAGCAGTTTCATGATCAAAATCACATATTGCAAGAGGGAATTAAATATAGGTCAAAGTCGCTGACTGCAGCTCATGGTAAGAACCGGACAATGAGGAGGAGGTGGTTTGGTAACAACCAGCCTGTCTTCTTCAATGAGAAATACTTACCGCAAACTCACCATCATAATCTGAGACACCTGTTATTTTTCATTCTTAATTATGTTAAACCTTAGAACTGGCAATACTGAATCAAATATGGAGGTCATCAGACTCCCCAGAGGATTGGAGTTGTTTGCACATGAAGCAGATGCTAGAAAGGTTTAATTTTTATGGTAAACAACCTGGCACTTATTTTCCTCCTGGTTCCCCCCTCCCCCTTTAAACTATGGAAGTGACTCTCCAAAAGCAGGGTTTATGAATTCTATAGATAATTATACAGAGCTTCCTGGTGCTAAATCACTTCCCAAAAGCATGTTGAGAACTTGAACTGCTATGGGCCCCAGGGTATTCCCGGTTGCTCAACATAACAGTGGGAGGCAAAGTCTCTATTGCAAGGCACAGGGGAGGGTGGAAGGTGAGTAGTCTCTGGTGCCCACCTTCTACACAATGCAGAAAGGATGAATTAACATCTTTTTTTTTTTATTAAATCATAGCTGTGTACATTAATGCAATCATGGGGTAAAGTGTGGTGTTTTCATATACAATTTGAAATATTTTCATCCAGCTGGTTAACTTAGCCTTCATGTCATTTTCTTAGTTATTGTGAGTTAACATCTTCTAAAACCATCTTTTAACCAACTCTAAATGAGTCTACCTCTAAGTAAAGAAAAATGGAATAATTTAAAAAGAGGAGACTGTGTGACGTGATTAGGGCTTTAAGACTCTAGTTTGGGATTATAGAAAATTTTAAAATCATAAGACCCTAAATCTAGTGGTACTATTAAAGCTGATTAACTGTACAGCTTTGGACAAGCCAATTAATTTCCCTCCTCTGAAAATGGAGGGGCTTTTATCAGTTCAAAATTGGTTTTCAGTTCAAAATCTCTTCTCCTAAGGATTCTTTCTTTTTTTTTTTCTTTAGTAGCCTTTAAATTTATTCCAGACTTAAGTCACCAAGTGTATATCAATGATTATTTGATTTTTGGATGTTTCTGACAAAGCAGAATAAAGAACCATTTTCCAGGATACCTGATGGATGATAAACGAAACAACAAGGATTATTTCTTTACATAGGAGAAAAAATAATATCAGGAATCACGGCGTTAAAGTTTTTTGTAGTCATTGTCACATTAGTAGAATAGCCATTTGAGTGGCTGTTTCTTAGAACTTGAGTCCTCACTTTTCAGATGTCCTTTCACATAAATCACCCAACAGGAAGTTATAATACCCCACTTTGTTCACCCTTACTTCCAAAAAGTATTTGAAACCAAAGTTTCTCATATCATTTGTGGTATTGCATGACTTCAGTGTTTTTTGGCATATTATTATCATTTGGGGCTTGAAATATTCTAGCCCATTTATTTCTAAGGTTATTGGCTAGGGCAAATCTTTGCTTTAATTTGGCCTTAAAAAGCATCATCTTATGCTGAATATTTCCCAGATAACCTTCCTCTAGGAGATGATTTAAAAGTGAAATGACAATCCAGGCTCTCATTTTTCAAGTCCAGAAAGACTTTCTTGAAATATTTGGCATCCTACTCTTTGGCAGAGCAGCATCTGGGAATTGGCTCAGGATGGAGAGCCCTTCTTGTTTTCTTGTCTTGCTCTTTTTTCTGACAAATGGAGATATCCTTGTCCTTGGAATCAATTCAGAGTTGGGATTGGGGGATTTGGATAAGTGTAGTACCTCTCTCAGGGCCTCCTTGTGTCTTCCTCAATGTGCTGTTAGTTTGGACTTTGAGTCCTTCTCTCATGACTGGTTTTATACCACGGTCCTCTCATATTTGCATCCTTCTGAGGCAATGACTTCCTTCTTGAACTGGCATCTGATGACTGGAAACCTGATATTACCTGAAACACTTTCCTGATGCCAGCCACTTGTCTGGCTTTATCAAGACATATTTAGTCTTGTTCTGGTTCAGAAGAAAGTTAAATCTCTTCAACACTGCCCAGAGGGATGGCCAGCCACCAAGACTCCCTAGAACTGACTGCTTCCTTATCTGTAGCTGGCATTATATGTCTAGTTCTGGCTGCTCCTTGACTTCATTTCTTGACTCTAGTCCAAATCAGAACTGGTGCCTGGTTTTAATATCCTAGGTGATTCCCTCCCCACCAGCATATGTTATAATTATTTAGTCAGTTAGGATAAACATTCTCCTTATTGGAAATTGATCAACATGCAAATTCTTGTAGTTACCGTTTGCTGATAACCAACAACATTCTTCAGGGTCTATATGGGGATCTAGATTTAGTAACACCAGGTGTATCTGAATGGTGACATTAGTGGGTTGGAGTCTTAGAAATGCAGTTCTGTACTGCTGAATTAGCTATTGTCATACCTGGGGGCTTTCACGTCTTGCCTGAGGGACTCTCCTATCAGCAAGTTCACTCTGCTAGGAATATCTGGCTTCTTGATTTAGAGCTTTTGCTTTCTGGCCCCAGTGAAGGCAGCTACATTCCACTTAGGCACATGCAAATGAAACCAAGAAAGCTGATGGGATAACAAATTGACACAGGGCAGCTTTGATAACAGAAAATGCCCTATTGCTCAGAAATATGAATGTTTCCAGTGTCATGCCTTTTTTTCTACTTTTCGCCATTCTTTTCCATCTTGTCAGTTCCATAGCTGGCGCCACCTTCTGATTAGTACCCCAGTAGGAGACAGCCCTTCCAGAGAAAGGACGCTGAAGCTGTCCTTGCAGAAACCTGTTCCCTTGCTTGCATTTTCATAGCTGAAACCCACAGCTGTATTTGCTACCTACTCTTTTTACCCAACCAGGCTTTCATAAAAGAAGGGGCATTTGAGAAGTAAGTGTGATAAGAATCTAAAATGACCAGGAACTGTACTTAAGGACTAGATCTCCAGCAGAGAGGAGGTGTTTGGGAGAGTCACTGCAATCTTTATTCAGAAATGGACCCAATTCAGAGGGCTTTTAGTGCAGTAAATCATACACTTGATAATCATCAGCCGTGATTTTTACTGTGAACTACCATTGTGAAATTCCATTTTGAGACACTAAACTTATTTCCCCCACTCTGTAAAAGTTCGAAATCAGGGCTATTGTGTGTGTATCATACCTTTAAAATTGGTGAATCCACCTCCCACCCCATTCCCTAAAGCAAAAGGCGTTTTTGCACATACAGACAGAATACGCATCGAGAATTCTTAGGATCTTGACATATGGCAAATGTTAAATTTGGCCTGTGGAGTAACACCTCCCAAGGAAAAGAGAAGTGAGGGAGGTTTGCCGTATAGTCTCTGTGCAAACCTGCAAGTCAAGTCCTGGGGCCACGTGAGCCTATGAGCATAAATCTGAGTTTATTTCACGTACATTTTTCTTAGACTCGAGAAGTAATGTACTTTGCTCAGAAGCTGGAGGCTTGGGTGTAAAGAAGGTGAGACAGTCTCTGGCACACCTAGAACTCTTGATTGTGACCATTGTGATTTTGGTGCTACTGATCTATTTCTAGAAATTCTTTTTTTTCTTGAGACAGAGTCTTAGTTTGGCACTCTTGGTAGAGTGCCGTAGAGTCATAGCTCACAGCAACCTCAAACTTTTAGACTCAAGCAATTTTCTTGCCCCAGCCTCCTAAGTATCTGGGACTCCAGCTGCCCACCAAAATGCCCAGCTATTTTTGAAGATGGGGTCTCATGCTTGCTCAGGCTGGTCTCAAACCCATAAGCTCAGGCAATCCACCTGCCTCGCCTCCCAGAGGGCTAGGATTGCAACGGTGACCAAAGATGCCAGGCCTATTTCTAGAAATTCTTTTCTTCCTTGGACAAGTTCTTAGAATATGAGGGTACAAATGGAAGTAGAAATGAAAGAGGGGCATGAATACAGTGTTCTACACCTCACATTTGTGGGTTATCTTCAAGCCAAGACATAGGTTCTTTTTTTAAGCTCTTTCTTCCCTCCAAGAGCAGAAAGAATATAGATAACTTCTTATATTATGACGCCGGAAGAACTGGTTTAGGTTCATTTTCCTTTCAAAGAACAAAAGTCTTACTAATTAACTAAAAATGCAGAAGGAGCTTTTGGGACCCATTCGCAGGAAGTTCAGCTATGCTTGAAAGCGGCTGGCTCTGGAAATAGAAAGAGTCAAGACATCGTGCTGTAAACTGTCTTTCTCTCCTTGCCCATTGCCCAACATGACGCTAGTCTTGTCATCTTCCCATGGAGTTATTCCGATTCACACTGCTCAACTTTGGGAGCGTTTCCAGGACCAAATCATCTTCCAGCCAGCTCTAGAGTCTTGTGCACCTCGTTCCCAGCATGACAAGGAGCAAATAGTGGACACCCAATATGTATTACTTTTTCAAATAAATGAATGAGTGAGTCAAATAATCTTCAAATCAAGTAGAGAAATGTCAAGGAAGCAGTGGTCCCAGGGGAAACAAAAATCAACTTATATGAGGAATAGGAACAAAAGTTCAACTACTTAACAATCTCTGGCTTACATTCTGCATGATGTTACAGGAGGTGGCAGAACAGACAAACAGTCATAAATAGAGGCAAAAATGTCTCTCACAGAAATCCCAAAAACTTCTAATATACTCACTTTCTCTTTTAGCTTTTGCAGAAGCACCGTGTCTTAAAACAAGATACCCAGGGGAGGACCACAAAGGAGCACATATGAGAGCTTTATTGGTGTAGAAAATATTTTTTGCACAGCTAGACTCCCAAACACACTTCATGGGGAAATGCTCCCCACTAAAGACTCCCTCTTTGACCAAATTTAGTCTGACTCTTCTGAGTCCTCTTACTGACTACCTTGGCTGCCTTGTGCAAGAATCCTGCTAAGTCATTTTAGCTAGAATCCCCTGACTTCCATATCTGATCAAATTCCTCACCATCTTCGGTATCTAAATTCTTTTTTTTTTTTTTTTTTTTTTGGCCGGAATTGGGTTTAAACCTGCCACCTCCGGCATATGGGGCTGGTCCCCTTTTCCATTAAGCCACAGGTGCTGCCTGGTATCTAAATTCTTGACCTGCCTTTAGTAAGTAACCTGTTAGGCTGTTTTAGCAATAATCCTCCTATTCTGGATATCTTCTCTTAGGAATTTTTCACCCACTGACCACTATGGCTTCAAATCCTCAAATGTCTTTTCTGTATGTGGAGCCGAGTTCAATCCCTGTCCCATATTGGAATACTCTTGATCCCTATTACAATAGTCTTAAATGAAATCCTCCTTATCACTTTTTAAAAGCATGAGAATAGTTTCTCTTTAACATACCCTCTTTATTCACTGGACATTCTGCCTCTCAAATTGCCTTTTCTGGACTCTCTGAAAATAAAGAGAGGAAGGGCTGCCTCCTCTGGTAGTACCCTCCACAACCCAAGGCAGACATTCTTATATCAGTGAGCTGTGTGGCTTCTCTTTGTTCAAGTCAATCCTTGTTTTCTGTGAGGCCACTGCTTCCTTGATATTTTTGTAATTAAATCTTGCAATGATATTTTCCTAATTTATTTAAATATTATTTGACTCATTCACTTGACAAAAATACATTGAGTGCCCACCATTTGCTCATTATCATACTGAGGACCAGGCATACAAGAACCATAAAACTCTGAGTGATGTCTTCTGTCTAGTTTTTAATTAATTTTTAAATTGTTTAAAATAATTAAAACAATATATTAGTAATGATGGAATGCCCTCATGCACACCCCTTACCTCTAATCTTCCTCCCCTTGGAGATTCTTTTTTTTTTTTTATTGAATGGTAACTATGTACATTAATGCACTTCTGGGGTACAGTGTGGGGTTTTCACATGCAATCCGAAATACTTCCATCAAACTGATCAACACAGCCTTCATGTCATTTTCTCAGTTATTATTTTAAAA